>PVIJ01013941.1:0-43092 GCA_004024925.1 Scalopus aquaticus
GGAGGGAGGGAAGGAAAAGGGCACAAAATGGAATAGAAAAGAACACAAGGGACCATGGAGATGGATCACGGGTGAATTGGTGGTGGGCTACCCAAGGGGAATACAAAATGTAAAAGACATAAATAACAATAAAAATATATATTAAAAAAAAATTAAAAAATATAAAGTTAGGGCTTCCCCGGTGGCGCAGCGGTTGGGCGCTGCACTGTGGAGCTGTGACCGGTTCGACACCCAGCCGGGGAGAATCCCACATGGTGCAGCAGACCTCTCCTGCCTCGCCCGCTGCTCCCCTCAGCAGTGTATCTCTGATCTGCCTGTTCTGCTCCCCACTCTGTCTCTGGTGAACCCTCTCACCGCCCCACGCCTCTGGCCTGTACCTCAGCTTGTATACATAAATAAATAAAAATTCTTTAAAAAAAAAGTTATTTCTAATTTCTTATGTTTAATCTTCATTTGGGATTTTATTCACATAAACTTGCCTGAATTTAAAAAGAAAAAGTAAGCGGAAATATACTGACATCAGGGAAGATCAGGAACCCAGCAAGGAGGGATTCAGTACTGTGTGGACTTTGGAATTCTTCTGATATTTTTAAAACGCCTTTCAAAATACAGGAGGAACCCTAGATAGACTACTGAGGCCACATGCTGACTGTTCTATTTTTCATCGAGCTTATCTCTTCCTTTGGAAGAGTAGTTGATCCACCCCAACTACCTCAGCCACTGGGTAAGCAGCTGGCAGCTCTTAAGGTCAGTGCAGAAGTCGAGCAACTAACCTGTCATTTTTATGAGGGAATCTTCCAATCAAATCTATCAAGGTTTCACTAAATGTTGCCAAGAAGCATCTTCTTCTTTTTTTAACATTTTTATTTTAATGGAGGTAACATTAGTTTACAACACTGTCTATTACACTGGTCAACAGTGAGATCATTACTGACTTAAAAAGGCTGTAATGTAGCATCTTGGTGTGCTGAACATGAATATAACCCTGAAAATTTTTTATTAGCGCTCATTTTGAAGATATTTCATATAATTCATTTTATATGTTTCAACATGTAAATTTATCCAGTAGGACTGCAACAACATCCTAAATTAGCCTAGAAGGATATAATATTGCATCGCATTGCATAATACCATCATGCACACATCATCCAGAGTTGACTGCACCATTTTCTGATGCAATGCAATACTACTGCCAGGCGGCTGCTGAAGTAAGTGGATGTCAGCAGTGCACTATAGAAAGCCCTGTCGGAAAGGTTGAGCATTGAAAATATTTCAGACTTTGTGCGAGACAGTTTAAGCTACTGTTCCATAGAACTGTTATTATTTTATTCATTTAGGCACAATTCAGAACAGTCATGCCTTGAAAGTGCGTTAATAGTGTGGCCAATTTCTGCTTTATTTGTGGGGAAGTGACATTTGCCAACCAGAAGAAAAGTATCACTTCTCAAGTGAAGAAGGCTTATCATCTTTACTTTGGATGCCAGGTTGGTGACCAAGACAAGCCTTGGGCCCCGCATATCTGCTGTGCTCCATGTCCAACACAGCTCTCACAGTGGTTACATGACAAAAGACAATCAATGCCATTTGCAGTCCCTGTGGTGTGGGGAGAGCCAAGTAACCACATAAGACTGTCACTTCTGCTTGGTTTGTCCTCTTTCTGGCGGAATTACGAAGCAAAAGAAGTCGAGAATAGTCTACCCAAACATTCTGTTTACATTGAGATGACCGGTTCAACAACTTACTACAGGGTGATGCAAAATAAGCATGGAATGTTTTTTGCCTGGTGTCTACAAACTTTCTTGAGAAAGTTTGTTAGGGCAGAAAACTACAAGGAACTAGTAGAAGACATGCTGATGCAGTATCAGAAACTTGGCTGCAACATGTGTCTAAAGATCCACTTCCTTCATTCCCATCTGGATTTCTTCCCTGAAAACTGTGGTATGGTTAGTGATGAACATGGCGAACGTTTTCATCAAGATATCACATCAATGGAACAAAGATACCAGGGAAAATGGTCCACTACAATGCTGGCTGACTATTGCTGGACACTCCCCAGAGATTCTCCTGAACAGCTGTATGTACAAGAGATAAGGGAAGAAATCTAAGAAGTAGTCTATGACTTGATTTTTTACAGGTATTAACCATAAGCCTATTACTAATGGCATGCATTTCGTGATGTAAACATCCATTTCTTGCAGATTACAAAAACTAGAGCCAAAATTAGAATTTGACTCTCATATTCGTTTGAGCACATATAAATTGATAGGAAATGACTAATTTTATTTCAGTAATATGACTTTTGTAAGAATTTGTTGACCAGTGTTATTTAAGGGAATAGATTTATATGGCTCAAGAAACATATTTAAAAAGTTCATTTGTAACATCCTGTTAACTAAATGTTATAGAAACTATATTAAAACAGTAGCAAAAAAGAAAAAAGGCTGGATAAGGTCAAGAAAAACCTCACGTATTCTCTAATAGAAGCTATACTTCACTACAGGGCGTCCTTAAAGCAGAGCCCATTTACAGAATCCTCAAAGCAGGTTTGACATGACAGGACAATTTTCAGCAAGCAACGAGGGGGAAACAGTCACCTCTCAGAGAAGGATGATTCCTACTCACCATCATGAACACAAAAGAGATGGTCATAAGTAGAGTTGCTATGGAGACCACGCTTTGACCTGCCGCTATGGCCAGTGACATAGAACTGGCTGCATACGCCACCATCATAAGGGTTAGTGTCATAATGAAGAAGGATGCTGCTTGTGGTTTCAGTCCTTAGGAAGAAAAGAAGAGGTTAATCCAACTGCCTAGGGTTGCCATGATCTGTATGTTGAAAAACTAATAACAAAAATTAAAAAATTTACTACTACCCACCTAACCACCCTGGGTCATCAATTTCATTATCACCCCATTATATAATATTTTGATCTTTGTATACAGTTTTTTATATTTACTACATAAGTGCTTTTCCATACAGTGCCTGTGCCCTTTATGTGTAATTGTTAATTTTCTGAGTTTTTGAGACAGAAGGCTGCAGGCTAAACAACTGACCAGAATTTTACTGCCTATCTAACGAGCATTTTTATTAAACCAATAAGCCCCTAAATGTCACTATCTTTATCTACCTACAAACACACACACACACACACACACACACACACACACACACACACACACACACACACACACAGAGTCATGTGTGGCTTGACAGACCACATATAGAGAGGGTCCCTATAGGCTACATCACATAACCCAGGTTTATGGCAGACTACACCACCTAGGCTTGTGTAATTACAGTCGGTTTTGTTTGCACAAGGGATCACCTAATGACACATTTATCAGAATGTAACCCCTTCATTAAGCAACACTGTATAGATAGGTAATAAATATTCCTCTCTAACTCCAGTATCACACCTTAAGTAGTTTTTTTTTTTAAGATTTATTTTATTTTTGCATACAAGTTGGGTGCAGGCCAGAGATGTGGGGTGGTGAGAGGGCTTGCCAGAGACAGAGTGGGGAGCAGAACAGGCAGATTGACTGAAATATACTGCTCAGGGGAGCACTGGGTGAGGCAGGAGAGCTCTGGTGTGCCATGTGCTAATCTCCCTGGCCGGGCATCGAACGTGCGCTGCAGCTGCTGACAGCTCCAGCATTGCTGTGCTTAACCCATTGTGCCACTAGGGAGGCCCATGCCTTAAATAGTTTTATAAATTCTTTCCATATGTGTATGTGACACACAGCACTTCTAAGTTAAAATAAAGATACATAAAAATTAGGTTGGAAAAAGTACTAACAAAATTATCTTCAGTGAACAGTTATTTGAGAAAGCGCACAGTGGCTTAGTGTCATAGCTTGGCTTAGTTTGGAGAACCAAAAAGATGCTTGCAAAAAGGAACTGGCTCCCTTCACACCCAAGACTAAAGACACATACTTTTGTCTCATTGTTTACTTACCTAACAAGAAGTATGTTATACAAGTAAATATAATACTTGGTAACATCCTCATGGGTAGTAAATCTGATAGCAGTTTTCCAAAGAAATAAGATGACACTCTGTAGTATCCACTGATATATTCATGTCTAAGAAACAAAAATACATACCATACATCCTACATTAGTTTTAGAAGGCATCAGATCGACCGTGTTCATTACTTTCTCTCCAGCCTCTGGAAGCCTTTTCTCAATTAATATTAGTAACCCTCAAGAACCCATCTGTGGTCTAATTTTGAGGCAACCAGTCTGACCAGTGGCCCTCGATGCCGGAAAACCACCCACTGGGACACATGCACTCACATAAAGAGCTTCTTTTCCACGACGAAGAGCTCCACAGCTGACACACTGCTGAAACACTGGTTGGTCGTGAGGAAGAAGAGCACTCCAGCTCTGCGACAAGAGAAAGGGAACTAAAGCACCACAGTTGATAAAATATTCCTAGATCAATTTTCCATCTGAAAAACTCTTTCCTCAAATGATATGACATTAAACAGACAACCATTCTGGTTAAAACAGAGAGGAAGCATGGACCCTGTTAGGATTTTACCCACTATCCCTGTTTCTAAGGTACCCTACGGGTCCATGTAGAAATGTTTGAAATTCACAGTCTTGGGTTGCTATATGGCTGAATTGAGCTGCCTCCCGCCTATCCCCCCAAATTTCTCTCTTGAAGCCCTAACTCTCAATGATGATTTTTGGAGTCTTTGGATTTGATGTGTTTGGAAGGTAATTAGATTTGGGTGAGGTCATGAGGGTAGGGTCCTCAAGATGGAATTAGTGCCCTTAGCAGAAAAGGAAAAGACATAGAACTCTCTCTGCCCCTGCCAACACAGGGTGGCATTGCAAGTAGGCAAGTAATCCCTCATCAAAACCCCATCACACTGGCACCCTGATCTCTAGAAATGGAGAAGAAATAAATTTCTATTATTCAAGTCACCTAGTCTGTTGGTTCTTTCTCATGAATTTCAGGTAACAAATACAAAGACAATGAAATTAGTATTACCTTGAATTTTAACTAACTAACATGTCAAGTGCCAGAGCTAACACGTGAACAGAGAAACAGTGTGTTAAGTTTACATGTGTTAAAAACTACGTCAGTCACTTTTTAGAAGCTGAGTAAAGAAGAAAATAAACTACGGAGGCAAAATGAAAGACAGTGGGTGGAAATTTCTGTTGACACCTTATTATATTCTTCCACCACACAACCATCAGCAGGATTTTGATAGTATCCTTGCCAACCCATTGCCAATACAGCTTCCATAGCACTCAAATAGAAAACAAAATGATGTCTGGAAAGGGGAAATTAATTTATGCACCTGTAAAAAAAAAACAGGAAGACTATTAATGCTTCTCTCTCAATCAAATAATTTGGGCTTAAAAAGGAAAATACTCAGTTAATCTACACCTCGATATAAAGATGGATTTTGTGAAAGCCCAATCCGGACAGCAGTGTTGAGCTGTCTTTCATAACCAAACAATTTAATGGACATTGGGTGTGTGAGTTGAAACTGAAAAAGAGATGAAGTGACACATCATATAAATGACACAAGAAGAGAGAACATAAAAAATTAAACTCAAGTGCATAAACCCCAAAGAGAAAATGTCCATAGATACGTAGTAAATTTTTTAGCAAACACACACACACACACACACACACACACACACACACACACACACACACGAATACTAGGGAACAGGCCATCATAAAAATAAATGTTTATACAATAATTAATGGGGACTAGCCAGATCCAGTACACAAAGTTATATAAGTTTCTGCTCACAAACCTAAAATCAAAGGAAAAGCCAACTTCAGAAACACCGAACATGGCAACAATTCAGCTCAATTTGTTGTTATATCTAACAGTACAATAATGTTTATAATGAATTTATGCTAAAAGTGAAATTCATTCTAAATCATAAGATAATTTATTTTATAGATGCAATTTTTATTGTTAAGAATTTTCAAGGTAGTTACCCATGTCTGTAGTGATGCAAATATTTTTAGAATATCTTTTCTTTTAATTATGCTAATTTGTTGAGCTATCACCACAACCCTATACAATAACTGTTAAGTGAAGTAGAGCTGACTTTATGTCAAAGAAGCTCATAAAACCCAGCTTGTCCATTATATGGTTAGAAAAAAGCAAAGGTAACTCTCTGGCATAAATCAGTCCCAAAGTAGATAAACAAACCACTGACTTCCTGAGCAACTTCAAAGGACAATAAGTGGAAACATGCATAAGTCAAAAATACAGATCAAAATAAATTCAATGCACTTCCTTTGATGTTTTATTTATTTATTTTTGTGTAGAAGTATGGGGGTGTAGGCTACAGGTGTGGGAGGATTGGGGGGAACGTGTGAGAGGATTCACCAAAGACAGTGGAGAGCAGATCATCAGAACAGGCAGATCTACTGAAATACAATGATGAAGAGAGCAGCAGGTGAGAAAGGAGAGGTCTGCTGCGCAATGTAGGTTTGCTCCCTGGCCAGAGATTGAACCATTGATAGTGTTGAGACTTAACTCCTAGGCCACCAGGGAGGCCCAAATCCAATGCACTTTCTCCAGAAAACTTTAGAAAAAGCTAACGCTCTTCTGTATTTTTCTGGATTCTACCAAGAGCTTTAATGTTACATTTTCAGTTGCACTTTAAAATTCCAGCTGATATCAGGTTTTCCAACATTTTTTTTCCAAATGTTTCTCCTTTATAAAACACAAAAGGTCCAAAATCTCTAGATTCCTGTGATAAACGGTCTGTTCTGGATGAAAATAAGGCCTCTACTAGGGGGTATGTATCACAATTATTTGCAAGTTTGGAAATAATCCAGAAGAATATACCCCTCAGGAAAGGTGAAAAGAAATATGGCATAGTTCTGGAAAAGAACAGCAGAGTTGATACTACCTGATTCCATACAGGAGATATTTTATCTTAATGAAGAATTGAACTTATGCTTGTTCTTTCATCAGTCTTTTTCAGACATCAAAATAGTGTCGAATTAAGCTACTCCAACTTCCTTGATAGTAACATGCGGCTAATAATACCACCCACCCTTCTGCTCTGGGGGCTGACCTGAGATAGTGGGTGTAATGGGGCCTGGTGTGTGGCTCAGAGTTGTTCTCAGCACCCAAAGGTCAAGGAGACTCTGTAGTCTTCACTACTGCTAAGCACCTATGATCAGAGCATGCTAAGCACCAAACAGAATCTCATCATTAAACAATATCTTGAAATTTTTTTATTAAACTAACATTGTATTATAACATCATATTAGTTTTAGGTTGCAGTGTTTTAAAACAATGTATATACTACACAAACTTCATCACTAAAAGTTTAATTCTATCCTTCACCATACAATTGAGCCCTTTACCTGATATACCCATTCCTCTTCCTCCACCCCGTTTAGTAACCACTAATTTGGTCTTAGAGTCTAATATTTATTTTGTTCTGTTTAGGTCATTCATTTGATAAAAGAATATTTTTAAGGGTACATAACTGGGAAGGGTAAACTAAACACCCACTATACAACAGAAATATTGAGTTCCCCCCCCCATCTCTCCATTTTAAATAAATCAAAAAATAGTAAGGAAATTAACTGACAGGCAATAAAAGATACACTGGACCATGCCAAAATTTAAAACTTTTGTGCATCAAAGGACACTATAAACTGAGTGAAAAGACAACACACAGAGTGGCAGAAAATATTTGCAAATCTTATATGAGGTTGATACCAGAAACATTTAGCAAGCTTTAGAGTTCAACAACAAAAGATACAATTTAAAAATGGGCAAAGGCTTGACTAGACATTTCTGCACAGAAGATATACAAATGGCCAATAAGTACATGAAAAGATGCTCAACATCAATGGTCATTAGGATAACTATTATAAGGGGTGATTGGGGACTGAAAGTAAGTGTTGACAAGGTCGTAGAGAAATTGTATACTGCTAGAATGCAAAATGAAACAGCTGCTCTAGAAGGCAGGATGGAAATTCCTCAAAATAAAATAGAATTACCAAATGATGTAGTAACTTCATTTCTGGATATATACCAAAAAGAATTTAAAGCAGAGACCAAAATCAATTTATACATTCATTTTTATAGCAGCATTATTAAAATTAGCTAAAAAGGAAAAATAACCCAAGTGTCCATGGATAAATAAATGTTATATACATACAATGGAATGTGGTATATCCAAACAATGGAAACTTATTCAGCCTTCAAAAGGAAGGAAATTCTGACATAGGCTACAACATAGATGAACACTGAAGATATTATGCTAAGGGAAGTAAGCTGGTCACCAAAGGACAAATACTGTCTGATTTCACCTATATGAGGTACCTAAAGTAGTCAAATCCATGGAAGGTAAAATTGTGGTTTTCAGGGATTGGGATAAAGGAGAATGAGGAATTACCATTCAGTGGGTACAGAGATTCAGTTTGGGAAGATGAAAAAAAGTTCTAGCGTTGGATGGTAGTGAATATTACACAACAATGTAAACATAAATGTTAAGAGGGTAAGTACTATGTCCTGTGTATTTCACCACTATATGTATATATGTAAATATATGTGTGTATAAGTAGTAGCTGAATGGAAGAGTTAATTTCTATATTTATAACATGCATATATATAAATCAATATATTTAATTTATATATTTAATTTATATATTTGATTATTACATTAATTTATATATTTATAACATGTGCATATATAAATTAATATATAAATAAATAAATATATAAACTCTTCCATTCAGCTACTACTCAATTTGCCTTGTACTTGTCTCAAATGTAAATTCTTAATGGATTCCCATAAGCTTAAATTAAGCAAAAGCACTTTCTCAAAATCAAGATCCAAATTTACTTACCTATTCTGGATTCCTGTAGGATCATTTTTTAGATCATAGAAAATGGCACCAACAACAAGGCCCAAGATGACTGTTACAATTATCTTTTCAAAATGAAACAAAAATAAAAAAGAGCTTGAATCAGAGGAAGAACTTTACTCACCATCTAATATTACCAGAACATACGTAGCTACATAATCACATTTCTCCATTGAGACAGGTACTTTAAACAGCTTGACCAAAGTCCATGGGAGAATATAAAACAGAGGTGTGTTGTTAGAATGCTTTGTAAATTGATTTAAAAAAACAGTTTATCAGTATGTAGGGGAGACTGACAGACCAAAGAACACAGCTGAAAAGACTAAGATTCTCCTCAGGATTTCAGTAGGCACTGCTGGTTCAGGACCCAGTTCAGGGGTCCGGGCCTGGGAATGCATAGTGAGGGGCTGAGCAAGCAAGTTTGCAGCAAAAAGTTTGGGCAACAAAACAAAGTTCAAGTTGTTAAGAGTTTTGACCTGAACTCAGCCTTTGGCCTGAACTCAACCTGAATGAACACGTATGGTTTTATATTTCAAGAGGTAAAAGTAAAAACAGGATATCTTTTACTCTTAACAATAAAAATAAATACAATTTTAAAAGAACACAAAGGAAAATTCTAACAATGAAATTTTGCACAGTAAGGAAGCAGGGGTGAGTGGGGGGCCCCACCTAAATGACCTGGGAGGAGTCCGTGCCTGCCCTGGAAAAGTGCACTGTCACTGTCACCAAAGCACTCAGCCAGCTATCCTGAGGGCACCAAGTGCTTCCATTCCTCATCCTCCTGCATAAGCATTCAGCAACGCAGCCAGGAGGGCGCACAGCCAATAGTGAGAATAAGTTGCCAAGTTTGGGCCGCTCTGACCTACCTTCACCTACTCAGTGCATTTGATGACTTCTGAGAAGACTGAAAATATCATAATATGATTCAGTTGAGGAAATTTTTTTAATAATTAAAAATTTTTTACTTATTTTTTTAAATTGAATTTATTTATTTTCTTACATTACTGTTCATTTTTGTACTGTATTTGATTCTCTCCCCTGCGGTGCAGTCCCCGTACTTCTCCCACCACATCACCCACGAACCCTCACGATAGTCTCTTGTGCGCTTCCCTCCCATGTTTCGATCCCGCTGGCTCTCCCTCCCCTGCTATTTGCCTCAGATCTATGGTCAGCTTACAAGTTCTGACTTTTTCAGTTTCTCTATATTCCACATATTTATCATTTTCCTTCTGACTTATTTCACTTAGCATCATCCCTTCTAGCTCCATCCATGTTGCCGCAAATGGCAAGAGTTTATCTTTTTTGATTAGTTGAGGAAATTCTTGTTGTACTTTTATGTTGTATTAGATATAAAAATATAAGAAATGACAGCAAATATATATATAGATATATATATATATATCTATATATATATCACCATATATTGTGGAATCCTAACCTTTGGTTAAATGCATTATCATAAGCAAAGTCTGAATCTTATAAATGACAAGTTCAAATCTAAATATGGCTGTTAGATTACAGATAGGAGATTTGTCAACAGGAAGCTATTAAACATTTCAATAGGTCCAATGCATATACTTGGAGAACTGAAAACATGGAAGATTAAAAACCCTAAATGAAAGATCAGTAAGTGATGTCCTCAGTTCATGAGCAAATACTTTTTTTAACATTTCTTTTATGGTTGAAAAAAAACCAATATTTTTTGCCACATGAAATTCAAATTTCAGTATCTGTGCGTAAAGTTTTATTGGAACACAGTCATGCTTATTTGCTCAGGGAGGTACAAAATCTATCCTTATTGTATGATTATATGACATTGGCACTGCTCTGAACATCACTGGGTTTCCTTTGTGGAACTGAATTCTTTGTGGAAGTAGGGTGAACAGTGGAGGCACAAAGCCTGAGTTTGCATCTGATGGAAGCCTCACACCAAAAATGCAGAATTGTGGTGTATTAGCAATAGTTCCACATTCAAATTGCCCTGCCCAGAGCTACTATATATGTGACTCGAACAGGACAATTCCAAACCACTGTCAGAAGCAAAAGAAATTTATTTTCCAAGTAAAAGAAATCTAACGAATAAATCACGTGGAACAATTAACTTCATCACATTATCTCACTGTTGAATCTTACTGACTTCATCCATCAGACTTCTTTCAAAATGAATCAAGTCTACTCAAAAATAATAAGAACTTACCCTGGGGCTTCCCTATCTCAGTGCTATCACCACTACCGCCTGAGTTCCATCCATGGCCAGGCCAGGGAGCTAACCCACATATAGTGCAGCAGGCCTCTCCTGTCCTGCCCACTACTCCCCTTAGCAGTGTATTTCAGTCAGTCACCTGTTCGCTCCCCATTCTTCCTCTGTTGAATTCTCTCACCAATCCCCCCAACCCGCACCTCTGGCCTACACCCCACTTCTTCTATGCAAAAATTAAAAAAACAAAACAAAACAACTTACCACAGGATTAATAGTACATAAAAATGCTCACGTTCTGACAAAAATGCCAAATAACAAGTTATGTCAAATAACGGAAATATTTGGAACAGCATGGCTCACGCAGGCTCTCCAATGAACACTTAGAAGGTGATTAAAAGGGCCTCCCTGGTGGCGCAGCGGTTGAGCGCTGCGCTGTGGAGCTGTGGGCGGCGCGCGATGCGGGTTTGACACCCAGCCTGGGAGAGTCCCACATGGTGCGGCAGACCTCTCCTGCCTCGCCCACTGCTCCCCTCAGCAGTGTATTTCTGATCTGCCTGTTCTGCTCCCCACTCTGTCTCTGGTGAACCCTCTCGCCGCCCCCCGCCTCTGGCCTGTACCCCAGCTTGAACAAAAAAAATAAAAAATAATAAAAAAAAGAAGGTGATTAAAATATGAGAATTATTGAGCCTGGGTAAGGAGTCAACAGCATTTCATTGAAAATGACAACACACCACCTATTAGGTCTCAACAGAAATCCTACAATTGATTACAAAGTCGACAATCCCCAAGTAACTGGCTAAATTGATTTCCTTAGAAAGGATAATGCAAGAACTGGGAATGCTAGTGCTTTTTATGATGAAGGGCTTAAGAAAAACCATAAAGGCATAACAATAACTACTAACAAAGCCAGCCAAAAAAGAAAACAAGGACATTATTTTATCTTAAAAAAAAGCTAATCTGACAGTGAATAACCTTATTTAAAGGAAGTCAAATTTGCTTACTATCTTTATGTTCACTGTAAATTGGTTTATGTAGCTAGTGCTTGCCTATGACTGGAATCTCTAAATGAAGAAGGTCAATTATAAGGCATAGCATCTGCACAGGGAAGTTTGCTCAAACAGTGCCCACCGCCCGTATGACCTTCGGGTGCATTCAGTGTGATCCAGGTAAAGGGTTCCCTGCCATTTGATCTGTAATGTAAGCCAGTCCTTTCTCTCTCTCCTGTGTCCTTCTCTCTATTCCTTCCCTTTTTTCCTCTTCCTTTTCCTTACTTCTCTGGTTATATTTCCTTCATAGCCCCTTTTACCATATGACATGCTTTACGTTTTATTTACTTATGACTTTATCATCTGTCCCTCCTCATAAGAAAATAAGCCCCATGAGAGCAAGGCTGTTTCCCCCCGCATCTTGTTCACTGTTCCCCAAATGCCAAATATCACCAGTAAAAAAATCGTCAATGAATCAGTGTAGGAACCCGGAAAACCCCAAACATGGCTAAACTTTTCATTTTCAAAAAATCACTTTTCTACAAAGGTTATCCATTTCAGCTGATCTAAATCAACAAAAGTCATGAATTAGGTATTCAATTAAAAAAAACACTAAAAAAAAGTTTTCCATAAATAACTTAATGTGTTTTCCTGTTGAGCAGAGTTACATAAATGGGAGGGTGAGCAGAAGAGAAACATTATCCTAAAACATCAACAGATCAAAGCAGAAGGAACATTTCCTCACAGCACAATTATAAGACACTCTCAGGTTACCTGAGCTATAGAGGCCTGGGGGTTTCCCAGTAAGTTTTTGAATGAACGTTTGGAAATCCATCTGAGTTGATGACAGAAGGAGGTGGCATAGGTGATTTCCTTGAAGCTTGTGCTCTTCTTCTTTTTCTGGACTCCTGAAATTTGATCTAACTCAACCTGTGTTTCTCTAAAGAAGGTGGAGCTGAGATAAAATTGAGCTAATCTTTCTATGAGTGGAGTCTCTCGTTTGGAAGATTCTTCAACATCCTTGGCTTTGGGATAAAAATGAAGAGTGACATTATTAACAAGATAATTGATATAACCCATTTTTCTGAAACGCCTTTCCTCTCTAACACCTTAATAAAGCTTGATTATAAAAGAATCAATTCTGTCATTGCTTCACACATTAGAAAAATACTGTTAATCGGCCTACTTCCAGAAACTTATGGATACAGCAAAACCAATGGTATTTTTCTAATTATAATATTTGAACTCTAATTCTTTTTAAAATAGAATTCTTGCAAAAAGAAAATATCGGATGGTTTCACTTATAGGAGGAATATAGGGCAATCAAATAAGGAATCAGGAAAAAATAATAATAAATAATAATAAAAAAAATTAACAGGCAACTATAAATCAGACACTCTGTAGGGGAAATGGAAGGAGAGAGATCAAAACAGGGGAGGAAAGAGCACAAGGGACTATGATGATGGTGCATGGGTGAACTGCTGGTGGGAATTTATGGGAACTACCCTGAGAGGAGAAAGCAAACATTGTACGAAAATGAACAATGATGTAATATATATATAGTATTTTGTCACAACTTCTTAAACAAACATATATATATAATAATATAATTATAATATATAATATAATACATATATCATTATTAATTATATATTATATTTTATATAATTATATTGTAATATATAATTGTGATTATAATTATATAAATTATAATCATAAATTATATAAATTACATAAATATAATTATAATTATACTAATTATAATTGTATGATTAAATTATATATGATTTATATAATTATATATTAATTATATATATATTTATATTATTAATTACTAATTATATTATATATACTATATTATATATAATATATATAATTATAATATTATGTAATATATTACATATTATATAATAGACTTCTTACCATAGAGAGTTAAAATTCCTAATATAAAAACTTATTCTTGGCTTTCTTCTATGTAGAAATGCATAGATAACCAAGTTTCTTATTTCCAAATATTACATAAATAATGAGCAAATTTTTAAATGAAAATTCCTCTTAGAATGACACTACCATGTAAGTGCTCACTTATAAATTAAATCAAGATTATTGGACACAAAACTCTGTGTTGACTGATGCGATAGATTGAATGTTTGTGTACCTCAAAACTTCATATGCAGAAATCCAATCCTGAATGTGATGGAATTTGAAAGTGAGGTCTTTGGGGGATGATTTGGTTATAAGGGTAGAGCCCTCCTCAATGCAATTAGCACCCTCATGAAAGAACCTCCAGTGAGCTCTCGCCCCACTTCCCACCACATGTGAAGCAGCATTGAGGATATGGTCATCCATCTATGAAGCTAGAAATGAGACCTTCACAGTCACAACAGCCTAAATGAATTTAACAAATTTAATTTAGAAGTGAGCATTTATAAGACAGTGTCATTTCTCAGAGCAGTTTTCATTTAAAAAATTTACTCATTGTTTATCTAGTGTTTCAAAATAAGAAACTTGGCAATCTATGTATCTGTGCATAGAAGAAAGAGGAAAGAAAGAGGACAGTATTAGTATAAATTCACAAAGCCACATTTTAATGAGTAAACTTCATTTAATTCAACTAAACTGTGACACTTGGCAAATTTACACACCTTCACCACCTTCATCCTCTCTGTTTAACAGCACAGCAGAGGAGTCTCCATTGATGACATCCAGGAAGAAGTCTGCAGGGTTATTATAGGACTCACAATGATAGCCT
This sequence comes from Scalopus aquaticus, assembly GCA_004024925.1. Taxonomy (NCBI): domain Eukaryota; kingdom Metazoa; phylum Chordata; class Mammalia; order Eulipotyphla; family Talpidae; genus Scalopus; species Scalopus aquaticus. Next base: position 14,812 of record PVIJ01013941.1, read on the forward strand.
ACAAAAGAGAGCAATTAAAAAAGTACACAAAGCAATTAAAAAAGTACACAAAGTACACAAAGCAATTAAAAAAGTACACAAATCTGATCTGTGCTTGGAAGAGGCCTCCAACATGTGTTCTGTTCTTTGAGTTCATCTCAGAAGTATGAGGAAGCCAGAAACTACCTTAGTAAATGTGGTTTCTCCACTTACTAAATTCAGGTTTACATTATCATCGATTATGCTGTTATAATTGCCATATAGGAGACAAGTCACCAGAGCTGCATTCTCAAGAGAACATGACCAGTAAGGCACACCTCAACACTTATCTCGAGTTCCTGCAGTATGATCATCTGAACTCATCTTGGCCTGTGGCTCTGACTCTTAGGTTCATCTCTGATAAAATTCCTGCATCCAGGAATACTGAACTATTTTAATTAAAATTATGTCTGGGGTCATAGAGCATCATCTATAATCAAATCTAGGTACCTCTCAAATGAAGTAGACTGCACATAATGAAGAAAAAAATCACATTCTCCATTTGAAAAGGAATCAAGTATTCCAGAAATATTGGTCCAAAGTCAGATTTATGACCAGCCAGTCTGTTGAGTAGTAACCCACTCACTTTCCCTCAAGCACTGAATCTGCAATCTGTTATTAGAAAATTAAGTAGCATCTCCATTCACCTTCATCAGAGTAGACCAATATCTCATACAATGGAAGAAAGATATGGCAGAGCCCTGACCTATATAATCAAGATGACAAATGACTTGGGAGTATAACGTCTTTTAAAATTTTTCAACTGACAATTGGCTCTTAGGCTAACATATTTGTTGAACCATTACAGAACAGTCATCAAAATTGGGAAACAGAGGCCTCCTTGGCGGTGCAACGGGTTAAGCACAGCACTATGAAGCTATCCAGAGCCACTGCAGCATGAGTTCAATACCTGACCAGGGAGACTGCCACATGGCACAGCAGATCTCTCCTGCCTCGCCTGCTGCGCCCCTCAGCAGAGTATTTCAGTCCATCTGCCTGTTCTGCTCACCACTCTGTCTCTGGTGAATCCTCTCATCACCCCACACCTCTGATCTATACCCCAGCTTGTATGCATAAATAAATCTTTTTAAAAAATTGGTAAACAGAACAGACAAAGACCCCCAAAAAATACTCACACACACAGGCATCCAGAAGCAAATAGGACAGAAGAAAGAACTATATAACAAGTCAATGTTGCGAAGTGAAGAAAAATTCCAGCACCAAACTGACCCAAGAGGTTTTGTTCTCTCGGCTCAAAGACCAAACAGCACTCCCACTAAATTCCCTTTGTTCTCTCAGGAATCTACTACTGAAAATCTTACTGAATAAAAAAGTCAAACCATACCAGCTGATGCAAAGTACCCCAAGGCCTCCTGAGCAGGTCCGTGGAACATCAGTCTTCCTGAGGCCAATAAGGTGAGATTATCAAACAACTTGAAGATGGAATAGCGGGGCTGATGAATGGAGAAGATGATTGTTCGTCCCTGTTTAGACATCCTAAATTCAAAGTGAAAAAATAACAAGTCAGTACAAGTCTAAAACTTGTACTTCTTGGCAAAAAACTTTAGTCTTACCTTTAGATCATTTGCTCTTGGTTCAACTGGATTTTCTCTTACTAATGTCTCACCTCATATTATTTACCTGATCAGTTACTTAAACTTAATGCCCTTATGTGTCTCCCTGGTGGCACAAGGGGTTAAGTCTCAGCTCTATGAAGCTATCCGCAACCACTGCAGCGTGAGTTCAATCTTCAGCCAGGGAGCTAACCCACATGGCGCAGCAGACCTCTCCTGTCTCACCTGCCGCTCCCCTCAGCAGTGTATTTCAGTAGATCTGCCTGTTTTGCTCCCTACTCTGTCTCTGGTGAATCCTCTCACCCTCCCACACCTCTGGCCTACACCCCAGCTCTTGTATGCATAAATAAATCTCTAAAAACGAATGTTAATGCCCTTATTAAAGACTAAGTTTTCCTAACAAGTGTCCCATGGACAGTCTAAAATCAACTGAACACTAATTAAAAATGCAGATTCCTGGGCTGTCTCCCCAGACCTCTTGGGTCTGGGAAATAAATATTTTTAATAAACACCAAGGTGACCTGTAAATACACTCAAGCTGGAGAACTTAATATAGACTATTAGAACAACAGACGTTTGCCCCATGCTCACTGATCATTTGAGTCGTCTGGTTCTTTTAGGAATTAATATTAATTTTTCTGTTTTAATAGCAATTGATATTATCCAGTACTTACAATGTCTCTGTTAGCTATTTTATAGATAACCTCCTCTAAATTTTCACAATATTGCTACAAAGTAGTACAAATATTATTATTTTCCTTTTTCAGGTTAAGCTTAGAGGATTAAGCCACTGCATCAAAGGGTCTAATCAGGAAGGGCAGGGCTGGGATTTGATGGCCCAAGACCAAAAACAGTGCTAAACTGTGTTTACACAGGAGCTACTACTTATGGATAGAAGACACAAGGGCCAAAATGACTCACAAAAATTGTTATTATTGAAAATATCTTCTGACAAGAGTCCCTTCAATGTAAGCACTCTCTAAGCACCTACTACACTGGTAAACAGTGAGATCATTACTGACTTAAAAAGGCCCTAATCTGTAGTATATTGGTGTGCTGAACATGAATATAACACTGAAAATTTTTTATTAGCTCTCGTTTTGAAGATATTTCATATAATTCATTCTATATCTTTCACCATGCAAATTTATCCAGTAGGACTGCAACAACATCCTAAATCAGTCTAGAATGATGTCATATTGCATTGCATCCATAATTCCATCATGCACACATCACCCAGAGTTGATTGCATCATTGTCTGATGCAATGCAATACTACTGCCAGGTGGCTGCTGAAGTAAGCTGGCGTCAGCAATGCACTACAGAAAGTCTTGTCGGAAAGGTTGAGCCTTGAAAATATAAAGATTTGTGCAAGACAGTTGAAACTACTGTTCCATAGAACTATTATTATTTTATCCATTTAGGTACAATACAGAATAGTCATGCCTCGAAAGTGCGTTAATAGTGTGGCCAATTTCTGCTCTATTTGTGGGGAAGTGACATTTGCCAACCAGAAGAAAAGTATCATTTCTCAAGTGAAGAAGGCTTATCATCTTTACTTCGGATGCAAGGTTGGTGACCAAGACAAGCTTGGACCCCGCATATATGCTCTGCTACATGTACAACACAGTTTTCACAGTGGTTAAATGGCAAAAGACAATCAGTGCCATTTGCAGTCCCCCTGGTGTGGAGAGAGCCAAGCAACCACATAAAAGACACTAGGCTTTTTGCCTAGTGTCTACAAACTTTCTTGGGAAAGTTTGTTAGGGCAGAAAACTACAAGGAACTAGTAGAAGACATGCTGATGCAGTATCAGAAACCTGGCTGCATTATGTCTCTGAAGATCCACTTCCTGTATTCCTATCTGGATTTCTTCCCTGAAAACTGTGGTATGGTTAGTGATGAACATGGCGAACGTTTCCATCAAGATATCGTATCAATGGAACAAAGATACCAGGGAAAATGGTCCACTGCAATGCTGGCTGACTACTGCTGGACACTCCCCAAAGATGCTCTTGAACAGCTATACAAGAGATAAGGGAAGAAATCTAAGAAGTAGTCTATGACTTGATTTTTTACAGGTATTAACCATAGGCCTATTACTATTGGAATGCATTTTGTGATGTAAACATCCATTTCTTGCAGATTACAAAAAAACTAGAGCCAAAATTAGAATTTGACTGTCATATTCATGTTGAGCACATACAAATGAAGATGGATCACGGGTGAATTGGTGGTGGGCTACCCAAGGGGAATACAAAATGTAAAAGACATAAATAACAATAAAAATATATATTTACAAATTGATAGGAAATGAATAATTTTATTTCAGTTATATGACTTTTGTAAAAATTTGTTGACCACTGCTATAGATAACAGTGTATTCTAATTTGCTCTGCCTCGAAGAAAATCAGGCAAGTAGATGGAGCATTTCACAACAATGTGAAAAAAAGATCCTCATTCAGTCTGAAGATGATGTGAGTATCGAAGGGACCAACAGGAGCAAGTCAAGAAAAAGAAAGGGTAGTCACGGTGGAGAACATGGCAGACTATGGTGTGTGATAACAAGCTCTAGACGGGAAACGACAAGTATTTCAGTGTCATGGCAGGGAAGTGGGGGGAGCAGCTAAGGAGTGACACTGCATCACAAAACAAGCTCATCTCAAACAAGCCCTTCACTCACAAATAGGACGTTTTTTAGTCAATAAGCAACAAAGAGACGGTAAGGTTGGTAAGAAAAAAGGGGATTTATGTGAGAACCTCGCCGCTGTACGGTGTCTGAAGTGAGTGGCACCACTGTTCAGCATTTCCTATTAAAAATGGAGACTCCTGGGTTTCATGTCAGAGCTCTAGAAGTGGATTTTGTATTTTAACAAGATCAGTGGAAAGAGCAGACCTTGAGCAGACTGGGTTAGAGCACTGGCATGAGGAAAGATGCTTGCGTGCCAACTAGCCTGAAACATAATGAAAGCACTTGCAGTTATCTGCATCAAGTCATCTCTCTCTCTCTCATGAACACTGTTAACAGATACGGATAATGAAAGTATCATGGATGTAGTCCCAACAGAAGCTGGACATCCATTACCTGGCATCTTCATTATACATCCTGTGGCCATCTCAAAGTTAAGATGTCTAAAATCTTAGGTGTCTTCCCATTTTCATGTTTCTTCTCATCTTACTATAAAGACTTATTATGAGGGTCTGCGCACCAGAGGAAGCAAGGTCATGATAACAAGAAGGCAGTTTGGCGGGCAGCTTTTTTACATAGGATGAGGAGGGAGAAGTGGGGAGACCCCAGAGTGGTGAGCAAATAGAATGGTCAGCATGATTGGGAGACTGGTTACATTCAACATGTAAGTATTACTGTATAATATATACGTTAAAACGTACAGTGATGGGGCCTAATGATGCAGGGGTTAAGTCTCAGTGCTATCAAGCTATCGCCAGGCACTGTGTCCAAGAGTTCAATCCCAGTCAGGGAGCTAACCCACATGGCACAGCAGACCTCTCCTGTCTCGCCCACTGCTCCTCTCAGCTGTGTAATTCAGTCAATCTGCCTGTTCTGCTCCCCACTCTGTCTCTGGTGAATCCTCTTACCCCACCACACCCCCGCACCTCTGATCTACACCCAAGTTCTTGTATGCATAAATAAAATAAATCTTTTTAAAAAACTTAGAGTGATGTGTGTCAAATATTTCCCATAACGCAGGAAAAATTAATTTTAAAAATTAAGTTGGTTGACTGAGCAAATAAGTAAATATACTAGATAAGAGGAGCCAAGTTTCCTGATGTCTGAATATTCATTCACGAACATGGAAGGGTAAAGATTAAAAAGAACAGATGTGTTAGACTGGAATTAGAACTGTTATGAATTCAAGATATTAACAGATACAGCAATAGCTACAGATCTATGTTTACATGTATTGTTTACTCAAACTATATATACATATTGTATTCAATATCTCTAAATAAATACAGAAATATATTTCTGCTACATCTGTACATGCATGCATGCGTACATACACACATACAAGTATATTTCCTGGGTCGGTCTGTTTATAGGGTCTAGAAGCTATGACACTCTAGTAGCAGTGAGCAAACTAGGAAATCAGATCTTGGTTTCTAAATCCTAACTAGCCCAAAAGAACCAGGGCTCCTTGGAGAAATGTCTGACAAAGTCAAAGTACAAGATGAGCCTGAAACATCTTGCTGACCATAAATCAAAGAAATTCTTGTAGTGTAATAGGAGGCTATCAAAAGGACACAAATGCCACATTTAAGGAATTTCCACTGACCGAATCAGGGCCAATTTGATGATGAAAACAAAGAATTTTACAGATAATACTCCATGCATTAAATAAGAATATAAATGAGCAAATTAATAGAGGAGGATAACTCCTTTGTTAAAGTATAAAAAGGAGCATTTCTGGAGCAGACCCTGAGCCAGAAAGAAAATGAGACATGGCGGGGACATGGGGACAGCTGGTGAATCTGACTGCTGCCTATGAATTGAAGGAGGTGACCGGAACCTATGGAATGCGGGTGGTGACCTCCAGGCTGGGAGTGTGTGAGGTAGTGATGTAGGAGCATCCTTGCAGTTACCCTAGCAGTTACCCTCCAGAATATTTAGGGTCATAGGCATGATGTCAGAAAAGCCCATGGAGAGGGTGGTGAGATGGAGCAAGAGCAAATGCAGTTAAAGGGACAGTGGGGAAATCTAGGTAAGGGTCATGGGGTTTCTATGTGCTAGTTTTATAATTTAAAAACATAGAACTTATAACTTTAAAAAAAATTGAAAAAAAAATGTCCAAAAATAGTGAGCGAAAGCCAACCTGGTCACACCAAAATGTAATCATTGAAATTTCTTCAATAAACATGTTCCTCCAAGTCTTCTTTGATAAAAGGAAATGCCCTCCCTTTGACTCCATTCTTCCATTTTTTAAGGCCCAAATTTTAGAAGGCCTTCTCTCAATAATCACACCCCATATCCAAATCATGAACCAATCTTGGTTCTGCGTTCAAAATCGAAGCAGAACCTACACACTTCTCACCATTCGCATTAAAAGTACCCTCATCAAAGCCAGCATCATCTCTCAACTGAGCTATAATGAACAGTTTTCTTTGCATTTGCACTTGCCCAGTTTTATGATCTTTTGTCTACTCTTTTGTGCACTCTCCAAAATCTACCTCCAACTACCCTGTCACCTGGAAACTGTGAAAGTCAGGGTGCTTCCAGTGGCCTGCAACAGCCTGCATAATCACGTCCACTCAATTCTATCTCATTTCCTATTTTAATTGTTTTTTAAAAAATTTATTTATTTATGTATACAAGAACTGGAGTGTAAGCCAGAGGTATGGGGGCGGGGGGAATGAGAGGATTCACCAGAGACAGAGTAGGGAGCAGAACAGGTGGATCTACTGAAGTACACTGCTGAGGGGAGCAGCAGGCAAGGCAGGAGAGGTCTGCTGCGCCATGTGGGAAGCTGCCTGGCTGGGGATCGAACTCGTGTTGCAGTGGCTGCTGATAGCTTCAGAGTGCTGAGACTTAACCCGTTCTACCACCAGGAAGGCCCTTAACTGTTATGAATGGAACTGTGTCCCTTCCAAAAGTCATGTTATTGAATTCCTCAGCCCAGGGCTTCAGAGAGGGACTGTATTTGGAGATCAGGTCTTGAAAGAGATGATTATGATTAAGAAGGTTCTATGACTAGGCTGGGCCTTAATCCATTATATGGTGGATTACATATATACACACATTATATATATTTGTATTTATATATTTCTATGTACATGATATATATTATATACATTATATATATATACCAGTGCCCTTAAGTAAATATGATTGGAGTACAGACTCAGAGGGGAGAGATAAAGTGAAGAAAGGCAGGTACAAGCCAAAGCGTGAGGCCTCAGGAGCTAGCCTTTAAGACAGAAACAATAAATTCCCATTGCTGACATCACTCAGTCTGTGATATTCTGTGATGGCAGCCTGAGCAAACTAACCAGTAAACAAGCCCAGCCTTGGATTCCACTCCCTATGATCCCTTTGAGATTCCAAACACATCAGGTATGCTCTGCCTTGGGGCTATTTCCTTACTGGCTATTTCCTCCAACTAGAACTTTCCTTCCATACCCACCTGCCTCCAGGTCAAATGATGCATCATCACCAAGGTCTTCCCTGACATTCTGCTTTATAACATAGCACTCCCAAGATGTCTATCCTTCCCTGCCTCACTTTCCTTGAAACCCCCCTGTTAATTGATTGTCTCTCTCCAACAAAGGAGGAAGACATTTTTTCCCTTATTCTCACTGCAGAATACCCTGCCCCAAAAGTAATACCTGGTACATAGCAATTGACCAAATATTGGATGAAGGAGAGAATAATGTTCCCAAAGCATTTACCTCTTCAGAAGCAAAAGAACAGCATTTGCTGTGCTTGAATCTAAACCAGTTGTGGGCTCATCCAGGAACAAGATGGAAGGGTCAGTAATAAGTTCCATGCCAATACTGGTCCTTTTTCTTTCTCCTCCAGACACCCCACGGATAAACTGAGTTCCAACCTAAAGTATAAATATTATCCTTATTAGTAACAACAACCACAGTCACTATTATTTGTTGAGCTCCTCACATGTGCAGCCCCAAAGATGCACTTTAGTTCATTATCGTCATTTATTCTAAATAGCAAAGAATCAATACCTGGGACAGATAGGTTTCCCTTTATTAGATGAGTAAACTAAGGATCAGATCAGTGGCTTAGCTTGATATGAAACCTACTGTTAAAAATTTCTGTTCTTTATCATGGAGATAATTGCTTTTAAGATCATTAAGTCATAGCACGATCGTTAAGTTAGAACATGGCTTTAACATAGTGAAATCAATGTCCAAAAAGGAGACAAAGACGGGAAAGGGAAAGGTGAAAGCGTGGATAATTCGTTAGCTTCCTTACACCCCTTTCTGCCATCCCCACAAAATCCTCAGTTTGGGCTTGGCAGCTAGAAAAGTTCACTTTCTGACATACCACATTAACAGCTCGTAAATCCACATGAAGCTTTCCAAATTGGCCCTGTCTATATACTAATTCACTGCAGAATTCCTGGCTGATTCTTACAAATTCTGAAAGTAGGATATTCTGCAGGGCAGGCAGCTTAGTGTTTTCAACCAGCTCCAGATCAGTGTGTGGGGTGGAGGAAGCAAGAAGAGATTGGGGGACTCAGGAGGTGGGAAACATTTCATATAGTAAGAGCTTTCAAAGAGATACTAATCGAGTGGTACATATGTGCCCTTGTTTGGATCTTGTAACAACTGACCAGACATTTGGAGACAATAAGGAAAAGTGAAACTATGACTTGACTTAGTTGACATTAAGACAATGCTAACTTTGATAGCTGATGGTGGTATTGCAGTAACGCAGTCAAATGTGTTTTTTCCCTAAGGATGCACATTCAGGGGTAAAATGTGATATTTATAACTTTCTTTAAAATACTTCAGAAAGAAAAAAGTGAATCAATTATAGGATAAAATGCTAACAACTAAGAAATGTAGGTGAATATAATTAGTATTCATACCAATATATTTATTATATCATAATCCTATTACTTCTAACATCAATCAGACTATTCTCCCTATATTAGTTAGGGCAAATTCACATTAAAAATTTAAAAAAATGCAAAAAAAATTGTTTCAATCATTTATATAAACAAATTTGGAGATGTCAACAACTATTCCTTCAGCTCATTTTTCCTGGAAATTCAAGTGAGGAAGGTAGGACGGTAACTGTCCAAGGTAAAGATCTTTTACCTAAAAGTACAAAATGAAGGCATCTTACTATAAAGACAAAGTCAAGTACAGAGTCAAAAGCAAAGGAAGTTGGGTCCTCCCTGGTGGCGCAGCGGTTATGCGCTGCGCGATGCGAGTTCGATGCCCGGCCGGGGAGAATCCCACATGGTGCAGCGGACCTCTCCTGCCTCGCCCCCTGCTCCCCTCAGCAGTGTATTTCTGATCTGCCTGTTCTGCTCCCCACTCTGTCTCTGGTGAGCCCTCTCGCCACCCCACACCTCTGACCTGTACCCCAGTTTGTATGTAAAAATAAATAAATCTTTAAAAAAAAAAAAAGCAAAGGAAGTTGAATCACTGTTAAACTGAAAATAAGTAGTAAATGGTGCATCTCAGTTACTCTTCCAAACAAAATCAGCAAAATACACCAAAGAAAAGTATCACAAGAAGCAGCAACCAACAAAATACCCCCATTCCTCATTACCTCTTAGTAAATGAAAAAGCTCATCCTCACCCAAAGCTTCAAATGTCTTCCCAGTAAATTTTTCACACCTATTCGTCACCTAGAAAGCTCAGTCACTTACCTTATTTCTTCTTTCTGCTCCTGCAAAACCCACAGAAGGAGTTCCTTTTGTCTCTCTGGCCTACACGTTTAACTCTAAAACTTCTAGGAGCCCAGCACGTAACAGTGTTGAGTAAATATTAGCTGAAGAAAGGGAGTGAGGAAGAGAGAGGAGGGGGATGGGGATGGGATACAAAATTCTAAAACAAGATGGCACTAAAACAACTCGGAAGCTACATAAATTAGAAATAAGCTGTAATTTGATTGAATGTCATTTTGGAAGCCAAATTTCTACAAAGTGAGACAGAAAACTAGAACTCTTTGGTTTTCTTCATTTATCAATTCCAGAAATATACCTCAAAAGCAGTAGAATAAAGTCCCCTGGAGGAATCAGAGCTAAAAGGGGAAAGAAAACAGGAAGAAGAAAAGTAAGTGTAAAGATGGTGAATGCAAAATAAGAGAGGGAGGATAAGCTATAATCGAGAAGACAAGGCAACATGTCCTTTGCAAAGAACACTTACCTACTAGACCACTCTGGCTGCTTTGTTTCCAAGATTCAGTCATTTTTAGGTTAATTTCTACTTTCACATTCCATAACTAGTCACTTTTTTCAATGTGCCTTTTAGAAAATTCGCCTGAATAGTAGTTATACCGTAGGTGAGGTCTTATTTGCTGGCTATGATACTATCATGTTTTTCCCACGTTACCTTGGAATCTGCCACTTTATCCAGACCTAACTCCTGAATAACCTTGTTGATGCGTTCATTTTTTTCATAATTATTCATAGTGGTTGGAAGCCGAAGAGCTGCTGAAAACTGCAAATTTTCTCTCACTGTCAGAGTTCCCATCACGACATCATCCTGAGGACAAAACAATGTTTTAACAAAACATATCAGGTCTTTTCTAGTGTTGTCACTCTCGTACATGTACTTAATCCACAAAAATAACACCCTCATGGAAGAGTTCTAGCTAATGATGAATTTGCAATTATACAAATCACAATAACTACAGATACAGACAGTTGTAAAGTCTGAGGGAATAAATTTCTCTTTATCTGTAGACCTAAAGAGAAGCACAGGAAATTATGATTACTACTAGCAAGTGTTACCAAGTTGCTTTATTTTTTTAGATTTTTTTATTTTCTATTTATTTATGCATACAAGAAAGGGGGTGTAGGCCAGAGGTGTGCGGAGTAAGAGGACTCACCAGGGGCAGAGTGGGGAGAAGAACAGGCATATCTACTGAAATACACTGCTGAGGGGGGCAGCAGGCAAGACAGGAAAAGTCTGCTGCACCATGTGGGTTAGTTCCTTGGCTGGGGACTGAACTCATACTGCAGTGGCACAGTGTCTGGGCTGGTGATAGCTCGATAGCTCTAACACTTTAACCTCTGTGTTACCAGAGAGGCCCAATTTCCAGGTTGCTTTATACAAGGATTTGCCAAAATACCTAAAGGAAGAGAGGTGACATCAGGGCAAAATGTACAGCAGTATTACCTTTTGGAAATGATTTAACTGGAATTGATATCACTGCCCTGATAAGGGTCATATTCTAGATTCTTCCTGCTTTTCATTACAGGAAATTATGAAAAGCTGGTGTAGAGAAACTGGCTCAATAGGTATGTCATGTAATCTATTGGAAGCACACCACACTATGAGCCAGAACACTTGCTCACATAGAAAAAGAAATTTAAAGTGCAATTCCAAGAATACTTACTTGTACTACATAACCTGAAGTACATTTGAAATTGGCAGGTCGAGGTCCTCCATTTATCAAAACTTCTCCAGATAATCCCTGGGGGTCTTTCCTTGCAGCTAGAACATCTAACAACCTATAAAAGGACATATATGTTGTTTCATTTCTCCTACTCAGAATTATCTCTCAGCTACTCTGAGTCCAAATTCTCCTCAAGCTAGAAAACTAACTGATCAAGAAATTCCATGATTTAAATTTTATGTTTTAAAAACTTCTCTCCTCCCCTTTTTTTTTTCTTTTCTATATACTACAATATGGAAACATGGAGCCGTTGGCTGATCAGCACAGACCTTTCAAACCAGACCCAATCGCTCTGACTTTGGGGGGGGTCCCAGGCCAACAGGTGCTCCTTTGTCTAAGACTCAACCCTTCCTTATAACTTCCGCTTCACCTTCCCACTTTAAATTTTATCCCCTTCCTTTTTCTTCCCCTTAGTGCAAATCGTGGGCTACAGCTGTATGCTAATAGCCTTTTAATGCCTGGTTAGCGAAGCTCACCTAATAAGATTTCCTGACTAGGGACAACCATAGCAAGCTCGAACTTGTGTTATACACAGCACCGAGAACCAGATCAGACATGCAGCAAATGCTCAACAAATACCTACCCGTATAAAAGAACTTTCAAAAGCATATTAAAGCCTTCCAAAGCATGTTGCAAAAATTGCAACAAAAAACTACTTATTATACGCTGTTGTACTCACGAAGATTTGCCTCCACCTGTGGGTCCCAGAATAGCATTGAGGCCAGGTCTCATGATCCCACTGCAAATGCAGAAATACATGAAATTACTGGTCTACTTTAAAACCGGTTCTATTAATTTAGGGTCTGTATTTATTACACATAATAACAGCTGGTGAAATTATAAAGAACACAGCACAAACCAACTCTTAGAGGAAAAGGAAACAGAATTGTTGCTTAATGAAAGACTAACATATAAAGGACATAAATCACTAGTCAGACCGAACCTGTAATAAAAATGACTCAGAGTGCTCTATAAATCCCTTTCACTTAATGTCATTTGTATTTTTTTGTAAAAGGAAACATGAACATTCAACTTTTTCTAAGTAGCAGGTGCTGGTGAAGCATCTGTTACACCTACTCTTTTTTTTATTATTGTTTTGTTTTGAAATTTAGATTTTTTTTATTTCAATGACGTTGGTTTACGACACTGTATATCATTCTAAGTCACAGGATCACAATTCCTCAGATGCACGTCGCCACACCACATCCTCCACCACCACCAAAGAATCCACAGTTCTTTACCATAGTCGACCGTGCCCCTCCTCTTGTCTTCCCCCTTCCAGACTCCCTGTTTTGTAGCCTCAGTTACATAGTCAGATTTCAAGGGTTTGTTTTGGTTTGGTTTTGTCTGACTTTCCCTTGTTTCCTCTATATTATATATATATATATATATATATATTATATATATATAATATATATATTATATATATTATATATATATAATATATATATATCACTGCTATATATCACTGATATAATATATATATCACTGATATAATATATATATTATATATATATATATAGAGAGAGAGAGAGAGAGACAGAGAGAGAGAGACAGAGAGAGACAGAGAGAGAGACACAGAGAGAGACACAGAGAGAGAGAGAGACAGAGAGAGAGACAGAGAGAGAGAGCCGTGTGTGTGAGAGAGACTACTGGGTATTTGTCTTTCTCCTTCTGACTTATATTACTTAGCTTTACCCCTCCAGTTCCGTCCATGTTGTAGCAAAAGGTGAGTTCATCTTTTACATCTGAGTAGTATTCCGTTATGTATATATGCACCACATTTTTCTAATACACTCACATGCCCTTGAGCACTTGGGTTGCTTCTCTAATTTGATCATTGAAAATAGTGCTGCAATGAACATAGGAGTGCATATATCCTTTTGAATACATCTTTTTGTATCTTCAGGTAGAGGTGTTACAGTGGAATTGCTAGATCATACAGTAGATCCATTTTTAATATTTTGAGAGACTTCCTGTTTTCCATTAGGGCTGGACCAGTCTACATTGCCATAGTGTGGTCTTCGTTGGTGTTATTCTGATGAATTTAAAATATAAAATATATGATTTTATTTTTCATATTACTTTCTCCCTCCACCAAACCACCCATGCCCATACCCCATCTGCTCCTCTCCCACGCCCTCCACCCTTTCCCCTGTTCCTTCTGGTTACCATTATCTTCTTTTTCCTGAATTTAAATTTTTCTTTCTTCTATTGTTTTCATGTAATGGCGGAAGGGAGTATTTATATTCCACAGATGAGTGAAACCATCCAAAACCTGTCTTTCACTTTTTGATCGGATTTCACTCAACATAATCACCTGACAGTCCATTCATTTTGTGCCAAATGCCACTGCATTGCCTTTTTTCACAAGTATGTAATACTCCATTGAATATACACTCTGAAGTTTCTCTATCCATTGAGCTGTTGAAGGGCACTTGGGTTTGTTCCATGATTTGGCAATTGTAAGCAGTGCTCTATGTAATAGGTGTAGATAGAACTTTTCATAATGATTTTTCATGTTATTTAGGTAAATACCAACTATTGGTATTTCTGGGTCATACAGAATTTCCTTTTTTTTTTTTTCTTGAGAAATCTCCACACCATTTTCCACAGCGGCTGTACCAGTTTGCATTCTCACCAACAGTGGATGAGAGTTTCTTCTTTACTGAAACCTTACCAACATTTGTTAACACTGTTCTTTTTTTATATGGTCCATTCTCACAGGGTGGTGAGGTGATATCTCAGTGATACTGATTTTTTTCATCTCAATGCCTTCTTTAAAGTGTCTATTGAGGTCTCATGCCCATTTTTTAAATTGGGTCATTTCTTTCTTTGTTCTTGGGTTATGTAAGTACTTTTAAAATCATTTGTAGATTAACCCCTGTCAGGTAGATGGTATACAGATTTTTTTTGCCATTCTGTAGGTTGCTGTTTTGTTTTTGCGATGGTTTCTTTTGCAGTACAAAGTTTTTAAGGTTGACATAGTCCAAATTGTTTATTTATGCATTTGTTTCCCCTGCTATTGGGATTGTAGGCCCAATACATCTTTGTGGTAGATGTCATGTAGTGTGTCGCCTATATTTTCTTTCAAGCACTTCATGGTTTAAGTTCTTATATCTAAATCTTTAATCCATGTTGAGTGAATTTTCATGTATGTTAAAAATGTGGGCCTTCCTTTATTTTTTTTTTTTGCATTTATCTCTGGGCTTTTATAAGTTGCATTGCTCTGAGTTTGTTTTTGTTCCGGTACTGTAATGTTTTGATTATTGTTGCTGTGTGATATCATTTGAAGCTAGGAAGTATGACATCTCCATTTTTCTTGTTTTCTCTCAAGATTGTTTTAGCTATTTGTGGCCTTTTGTAGTTCCATATAAATTTGATAATCGTCCTACTCCTTTAAAAATGTCATTGGTATTTTGATAACTATTGCACTAAATCTGTAAATGTTTTGGATAATATAACTATTTCAAAGATGATGATTTTTTTGAAGCATGAACATGGATACTTTTCTATTTCTTTGTGAATACTTTTATTTCCTGTAATAGAATTTATAGTTTTCATTGTGCAGGTCCTTCTTTAAGTTTATTCCCAGGCATTTCATTTTTTTGGCATGATTGTAAGTGAGACTGTATTCCCTATTTCCCTTTCTTCTGATACACTGGTTAAATATAGAAATGTCACTGATTTTGTGTATTAATTTTATATCCTGCCACCTTTCTGCATTCATTAATTTTTTCTAGAAGGTTTCTTTTTTTTTTTTTTGGTAGAATTTTTTGGGTTTTCTAAGCATATTAGCACCTCATCTGCAAACAGTGACAGTTCCACTTCTCCGATTTGGATTCTTTTTTCTCACCTAACTGCTTTTCCTAAGACTTCCAGGTCTATGTTGAATAACAGTGGGGACAGTTTGTATCGGTTGTGATTTCACCTTTTTCATTTCCTATTCTATTAAGATGTCTTTTTTTCTCTTTTCTTTGTAAGCATAGCTAATGGCTTGTCAATTTTGTTTATTTTTTGCAAAGAACAAAGTTTTGGTTTCACTGATCTTTTGGACTATCTTTTTGTTTTCTATTTCATTTATTTCTGCTCTAGTTTTCATTATTTCTTTCCGTCTACTGATTTTTGGATACTTTTGTCTTTCTTTTTCTAGTTTCGTCAACTGCAAACTTACACTGTTAAATTGAGATCATTCTTGTTTTTTCCTGTAGGCCTGTATTGTTATGAACTCACATATCACTGCTTTAAAAGCATCCCATAGGGTTTGGCAATTTGTCTCTCTATTTTCATTGGACAGATTTTGATCTCTTCTTTGATTTTCTCGTTGGCCCAATAGTTGGACAAAAGCACTTTGTTTAGTTTCCAGATATTTTGGGTTGTTCCAGGATTCTTTTTATGGAATTTTAATTTTTAGCTTTATAGCATTGTGGTTTGTGAAGATGCCTGATATAATTTCTGTTTTTGTTTATTTTCTGAGGCTTATTTTATTTCCAACTACATGATGTATTCTTGAAAATGTTCCATGTGCTCTGGATTAGAAAACGTATTCATTGCTTTTAGGATGGAAAACTCTGCACATGTCCAATAGTTCCATCTGATATAATACTTCATTTAAGACCTTTATTTGTTAATTTTCTGATGGACGACCTATCCCTTTATGTCTGTGGTGTCTTGAAGTCACCGACAATAATTATGATTTTGTTGATATAGTGTTTTGGGTCTGTTAGTAGTTGCTTTATATAACTAAGTGTTCCTATATTTAGAGCATAAACATTAATAAGAGTTTTATCTTCTTGGTGTGATGTTCCCTTGATCATTATATAATATCCATCTTTGTCCCTGGTTATCTTTTTTAGTTGAAAGTCTAGTTTACTAGATATGAGAACTGCAGTTCCTGATTTACTATCTGAATTATTAGCATGCATGATCTTATTCAAACCTACTATTTTTACGGGGTGTTTTTTTTTCTTTTTTTTTTTAAATGCCTCTCTTAGAAAGTATTGATGGGTGAAATTTTTTTACCTACCTTGTTAGCCTATGCCTTTTTATTGGTGAATATAGACCATTCACATTTAGGGTGATTATTGTTATAAACTATTTATTTTCGGTCATTTTGCTTTTGATTTTTGATTGTTTTATTTTTGTATTTTTTTTCTTTTTCCCTTTGTTTCTACTTTTCTGGATAGCTTTCCTTAGCATTACTATCAATTTCTTTGCTTCTTTGTCTGCAGGTGTCTGTTCTGAATTTTTGGTTACCAAGCGTGTTTTATTTGAATTCCTATGTTTTAGGGATTTTTATTATTATTATTTTATTATTATTTGTATCTTTTTCATTATTGTGTATTCCCCTTGGGTAACCCACCACCGATTCACCCGTGACCCAGCACCATAGTATGAACTGGTGTCTGTTCTTCAACATTTAACTATACTGGTTCTATCCATTATTTCTTCCCCTTTAGTACATGGTGTTGTTAACTCAGACTATTCTTGCTCTTGGTACTGATGTTTTACTGTTCTTATCATTTTGCTAGGGAGTTTATGGCTCAGTTTTTCTATTCTTGTAGAAGAACTCTTATTTAGTATTATTTGAAAGTCGGTCTGGTGGCAAACTCCATTAGCTTCTATTTGTCTGTGAAAACCTTTTTTACCCCTTCATACTTAATTGATACTTTTGCAGAGAATTCTTGGCAGAGAGTTACTGTCTTTACAGATTGTGAATATTTCCTTCCTGGACTGAAATCTAGGAAATTTTTAATTTGGGAGCCCTTTTAAATTATTGTGTTTTTTTTTTCCTTGTTTCCTATAAAAGTTTTTGTCTTTGACTTTTGATAGTTTGACAATCATATGTCTAGGTGTAGATCTTTTTGAATCTAAGAATTGAGGTACTATCTCTGCTTGCTGGACTTTTATATTTAATTCTTTCTATAAGTTTGGGAAGTGCTCATTTATTATTTTTTTGAATAGGATTTCCAGTCCTATTTCTTTTTCTTCCCTTTATGGGAGTTCAATCATTCATAGGTTTCCTCTTCTAATTAAGTATGATATTTCTTGTGGCGTTTCCTCATTTTTCCTTTGTCTGGATGGTCTCTCTTCTTCTGTGTAATTTGTTCATTTGAGTCTTCACAGATTAAATTCTTTCTGCCATTTTAAGTCTATTTAAAGCACTAAATTTGTCTGTATTTTATTCAGAATCTTGTGTGTATGTGTCCGTGTCCTTTTTACATATTCAATCTCTTCAATGAAGAACTCTCTTTGTTCCTGGATCTTCCAGATTTCAGTCCAGACAATTTCCAGGCCTGCTCTGGTATGAGGAAAATACCTCCAAGAAATTTTGCAAAGTCCTGGAAATCCCTCAGCCTGGCTTGGGAAGTCAACCCCAGGTCCAGGCACACACCCTCCATCTCCTCAGTATTTCCCCTCAGCAGCCACCAATGTTAGTTCTTGAACTCTCTGGGGAAGTCCTGGAACTATATAGATATTTCAAAGCATCTGGATTTTCCTAGGAGCACAGCTGTCTTTTTTTATAGTTGTTTTCAAGGGAGAGGGTGATCCTAGCCTCCTTATTCTGCCACGTTGTAGGTAGAGTCCTATTTCGAGTTTTCTTGATATGGGCCATTCTGATGTGAAATGGTACCTCATTGTGTTTTTGATTTACAATTCCCTAATAAGTGATGATGAGCTTTTTTTTTCCCCCTTGTGCCTGTTGGTCATCTGTATGGGAAAGTACCAATTTAGCTCTTCTGCCATTTGTTGATTAAGTTGTTTCCTTTTTGTGAGTTGCATGAGTTCTGAATATCAACTCACTGTCAGATGTATGACATACAGATATTGTCTTCCTTTCAGTAAGGTGTCTTTTTGTTTTACTGAGTTTCTTTCACTGGGAAGAAGCTTTTTAGTTTGATGGTGTCCCATTCCTTTAAATTCACTTTTGTTTTCTCTCACCAGTGCAGTGGAATCACAAAGAGATCACTGAAATCAACATTGTTGGGTGGTTTGACTGTTTGTCTTCAATATATATTATGGTTTGGGTATTACATCCATGTCTTTAATCCATTTCAAGTTAATTTTTGTGGAAGGTGTGAGGTGGTGATGGAATTTAATTCTGGACAGCATGTCCAGCAACAGCATTTGCTGAACAGACTCTCCTTTGTCCACTGTATACACTTGGTTTCTTTGTCATACAATAACTGTCTGTTCATGTGTGGGTTTGTTTCTGGCTTTCAATTCTTTTCCACTGGTTTATGTGTTTTTGTTCCAGAATCATATTATTTTGGTTACTATAGCTTTGTAGCATAGTTTGGTGTCTGGGAGAGTAATATCACCACTCTTCTTCTTTTTTGTCATGGCTGTTTTGGCTACCTAGCATCTTTTAGGTAATGTTTGTTCTAATTCTTTGAAGTATGCCATTTGATAGGGATTCCATCAAATCTGTATGTTGTTTTGGATAAGATGGTCATTTTAACAATGGTAATTCTTACAGTGCATGAGCAGGAATTATCTTTCCTTTTTGTGTGCCTCTTCTATTTCTTTTAATAATGCCTTATAGTTTTCATTGCACAGGTCCTTCTTTCTTAAATTTACACCTAGTTAATTTTTTGTTGTTGTTGTGATTGTGAGTGGAGTTGTTTTCTTGATTTCCTTCCCATGAGCTCATTGTCTGCATATAGAAACAACTGATATCTCTAATGTCTATTCCTCTTAATGTGGTGTAAAATGCATAAAAGGTTTTGGGTAATATTTGATAATTATCTTCAGGTTACCTCATTTACTACCTAGTCAAGTTCAACACAATAAGTCAATGAAATTCTATAATTATCATATCTGAAGAATAAATTCAAAGACTGAAATAATGTACCCTTGTCAGGAGTTTAAAATAAACAAACATATAGCCATTTCTTAATGCCTCAAAATTCTTAATCCAATTAGAAAATTAAAACATATGCTGCTTCAGAGATATGATTTTCTTTCTTGCAAAGTGCCTCATAAGTGAGCTGGAAATTCCGTTTAAAGAGTAGAGACACCACTTTTTACAAAGGATGATCTTTAAGGATGTAGACACAGTGCAGAAGACAGCATTTCCCAAACAAAGTAGATGTTTTCAGAGTACTGATATTCAAATATAATATATAAGAACTAGAAAAAAACTAAGGCAGGGGCCTCCCCGGTGGCGCAGCGGTTAAGCGCTGCGCTGTGGAGCTGTCGGCAGCGGCGACGCAAGTTCGACGCCCGGCCAGGGAGAATCCCACATGGCGTGGCAGACCTCTCCTGCCTCGCCCGCTGCCCCCCTCGGCAGTGTATTTCTGATCTGCCTGTTCTCTGCTCCCCACTCTGTCTCTGGTGAACCCTCTCGCCGCCCCACACCTCTGGCCTGTACCCCAGCTTGTATGTATAAATAAAAAAAAAATAAAATAAAAATCTTAAAAAAAAAAAAAAGAAAAGAAAAAACTAAGGCAATGTTAACCGGGCTAAGACTCACAAAGGAGACACATAGTTTGAATTTTATTTGGATGTAATGGGTAGAGTGGTAAGGAAAGTGGACTAACAGAAAGTAGAATTAAGGGCAGGCCTACCATAGTTATATCGGAAAGATGAAAGAGACACCTGATTTAGCCATTCCAAAACCTTAGTGTTTGAGCTCCATCTTTTTGGAATTGGTACAAAAGTCAGAATTTATCCCACAGAGAAAACAGTAGTTATACCAAGTGGAAGGTCCAAAGCTGCAGGGTTATTTCATTCCCAAATAATTATTTTCACAGTTCTCTGATTCTGTGATTATCCAACTGACATGAGCAATAAACTTCAATATGCAACTGTACGACAGTGATTAAATCCAGGAGCACCTCTGCATTTCTACCTATTGCATTTGAATTGTCACAATGTAAAGTGGCTGGTGGATGCTAAGGTGATATTTATTTACCTTTCGCTTTTCTCATTAACTGAAGTGCCCCTCGCTAAAATACTGGACAAACACAATGAGTTAGGTAAACCATGAACAAGCTGAAATACAGAAAACCTTCTATTCTTGCAGTGATCTTTCCCTCTTGGTGTTAAAAAAAATGCTAATGTATAAATAAACTTCCAAGATGCACTTATATATAATTCTTGATGCCATTTTTTTTTAATTAATAGCTTACCCAGGAACAGCTTCTATCATGACCAAAATAAGTTTGTTATTCACTAAGGCTTCATTTTCAGCATATTTTTATATAATTTATAATTAAGTTAGAGGAGGGCAAGTCATTAAACGAATAATAAAATAATAAAACAGCTAAGTTTGGGGCCTCCTTGGTGGCACAGGGGTTCAAAGACTCAGTGCTATCAAGCTATAGCCAGTCACTGCAGCACGAGTGAGTTCGATCCTGACCAGGGAGCTCACCCACATGGCGCAGCAGACCTCTCTGGTCTCACCTGTTGCTCCCCTCAGCAGTGTACTTCTGTAGGTCCGCCCATTCTGCTCCCCACTCTTGTCTCTGGTGAATCCTCTCACCCCCTGTACCTCTGGCCTACACCCTAGTCCTTAGATGCATAAATAAGTCTTTTTTAAAAATTTTAAAAATTAACAAAACAGCTAAGCTTGATAATAGAATTCTTTTTCTAGTGCCTGTACTTTTAAAATTGTCAATTTTTGCTGTCCAGTGGACACACCTGCAGAGTTTTGAGCCAGAGAGATTGAGTATAAATCCAAAGCATAGTTACAGACACCCTATGCAATGGTACACTCTTCATAATTAGCAGACACTTATATGCAAAAATTCACATATGGCTCCTCAGATGGCACAGGGGTCAACCACAATATCCCAGGCCCAGAGAGCCACTGCATTTGACTTTTTTACTTCAAAGCTCTTCTTGCCAGAGCTGCTGTCACTTGGAGTGTCCACATCCATCACTGCTACTATTTTGAAAAAGCAAGCTTTTTAAACCTCTACTCAAAGGTCAAGCAATCATAAATAATTAACCCCAAAATAAACATGAATGTTCTAAGACAAAGAATTTTTACAGGTCCTCAATTTGGGTTTACTCTGGCACTAAACTAGTTTGAAAAAAGAGCAACAATAATGTACAATCACAAAACCAAGAGTTTCAGCCTGAACAGCGGCTGATTCTGCCTCCATTCACTCAACTCTCTTATCCACTGTCTACGAGGTATGTGCAAGACACTCTTCTAGGACATGGGGCAGGGCTAAGAATAAAATAAAGGCCTAGCCCTCGCATAGTTTATTTTTCATTCCAGTTCAGGAATTGGCAAACCATAGCTGATCACCTAAGTTTTCTGTTTTCAGAACCAGTTGTTATTCAAACAGAGAGAGCCATGCTTCTCACTCGTTCCTTTAGGTATTGGCTATGGCTCCTTTCCTGCTACAAAGAGAGTAAAGTAGCTAGAACACAGATGTATGAGCCATGAAACTGAAAATACTATTAGGCGCTGTTCTAGTCTTTGGTATACAAGTTCCTTGTTTCTCCACACCTACCTTGTACCCTTCTATCACCCTCTAAAAACACATTGCTCACCCTTATTTAATGTTTTACCACATTCACATGCAAGAAAGCCTCCCTCATTTACTGTAAAACTTTGTCAACAAGAATTGTGTCACATTTTTTTACCATCAACCCCCACAGCATGAAATGAACCTAGTTAAAGAAGTTATGTCACATCTATTACATCTTAGTGGAAACTGATCAATCTTTTGGACTATTTTTATGGAGAAGAGGTCAAAGCCATTCCCACTCCTTGAAGCATTCCTCCCATTACATACACATACACACACAGAGAAATACATTCTCACTTTTTATCTTCCCATTCCCCTGGACATCCAATTTAAGCATGGGGGTTCCATAATGTCTTCTAATCCCTGTCACAATGGAACAACAGAGTAAAGCGCTAGAGTCATCTGAATCCCCCATTAGACTGTAAGGTTTCTGATAACAGAGAACATATCTGTGTCACTACTATGTTGCACAACATTAGATACCTAGTAGGCATTCTAACTTTGTTGAATAAATCATATAAAAGATATAAATCTAAAAAATAAATAAATAAACCTCTACATTTTTATAAATTACCAGTATAGGAAAACAACAAAAAAAAGTGTGTTTTCAATAAAAATCAATGTTGGGAAGTAGGAAAAAAAATGGTTATATTCCCTACTCATTTCATGTTCTCATAATACATTAATCCTTTCTATTAGACCTTTCCTTCTCTTCTTAGTGCAAAAGTGATGGAGATGAGGGTGAAGGTGCAGCACCTGAGAAGCCAGGCTGCAAAGGGGGAGGGAGAAAGCAGAGACACAACAGGTACTCATTTCATGTTCTCATAATACATTAATCCTTTCTATTAGACCTTTCCTTCTCTTCTTAGTGCAAAAGTGATGGAGATGAGGGTGAAGGTGCAGCACCTGAGAAGCCAGGCTGCAAAGGGGGAGGGAGAAAGCAGAGACACAACAGGAAAGTGAGCAGATTGCTTCTATGAAGGAATAAGGAAATTGATTAAGCAAACCAGCAAGAATACGAACCAGGTTTTTGACTTTTCAAGAAGATATTTTACACACATAAGGACATAGAAAGAACCCTGAGGTATTAGGAATTGGAGGTGTTCATGAGAAGTCATGGGTTTTAATCAACAAACATAAAGATACAGAAAGTTTCTGACGTGTATATACATATGTGTACATATATCCATACATGTCTTCCTAAGTCTGTCCTGAGTGTAGCCTAGAAACTATGACATCTCAGCAGCAATGAACATTCTTAACACCCAGATTTTGGTTTATAAATACCATCTTCCACAAAAAAAGAGTATCAGTTGATTACAGATTTGAAGCAAGGTATGTATACAGTCTAGAACTCCTTGCTCTACCAACAAAATACTCAGAGAAAGATGAAATAAGTAAAAGGAATAAATTTAAATAAAACAGAACACAGAACCCACACTGAAAAGTTTCCCACTGACCAAATCAAGATCAACAAATATATTATGACGAATAATACTAATGATGCATTATTACTGAACAATGCTGGATAAAATACTTGTCTACAGGTCTATATAGATATAAGTAAATGAAGACACTGTGATTATAAATAAAGCTTTACCTTTTAAGAGTATGCAAATGAATCCACATAGAAAAGATGGATGAAAACAAAAAATCACCCTTTGGTAGCTATCACTGCAGTGGCTGATTCAGACTGGAATCATAATGGCAGTTGATATTTAATGAGGGTTAGGATTTTTGGTTAACCATAGAGTATCTATCTTCATAATATTAATCAATTACAAAGGAGGAAATGGTAACACTATGGTGAAGAATATTGCCAGACACCAACATAACCAGGAGATCAAGGTTAACATTACCTGGGGTGGGACAGGAAAATACTAGATCGGTGAGACTAGAGAGTTGTGATGCGGTCAGCCAAATATGAGAAAGTCATGGTTGACATGTGGCTTATTGGGACTCAACATCGCACTCATTATGAGGCTGAACTCCCTCTGGGCTGTTGCCAGGCAATGACACTGTTGTTATATAAGAGAAGGTCCTCATCACTGAAACATATACACAAGAGGAGCTAGGGACAATGGAGCACTCTATGGACAAACTGCTCTCCAATGGTCCAGAAAAAAAAAAAAAAAACAACCACAGGTATATATAAAGAAGACAATATGACCAATAAATGCTAAATGAGGGCCTCCCTGGTGGCGCAGCGGTTGAGCGCTGTGCTGTGGAGCTGTCGGCAGCGCGTGATGCGAGGTCGATGCCCAGCCAGGGAGAATCCCACATGGTGCGGCAGACCTCTCCTGCCTCGCCCGCTGCTCCCCTCAGCAGTGTATTTCTGATCTGCCTGTTCTGCTCCCCACTCTGTCTCTGGTGAACCCTCTCGCCGCCCCACACCTCTGGCCTGTACCCCAGCTTGTATGTATAAATAAATAATTTTTTTTAAAATGCTAAATGATAAGAGGTGAGGAAACTGGGTAAAAGCGTTAGGTTTCTGCAAAATTTAGGTTTAAAATGATTTCAAAGTAAATTATTAATTTTTTTTAAATTCCCAGACAGAACAAGGAAGAGGATATCCAGACATCTACTAGAATGAATCATTTCTTTCATAGACCTTCAGCATTTGTAAGCAAAAGTTCAAATGCTGCATCTGGAAACAAACTATGCATAACAAAGGGGTAAACAGGGGTGTGAGTAAATGGAAAGGGGGTCAAGGAGAAGGATAAAACTGAAATTATAGTGGTGAACTTAATGTAGTATAAACATATGTTGGTTTACAACTTACATAATTTATAAGAGAAAAAGGGCATCTTTCATAAGGTAGAGAAATCTCACCATTTGGAATTCTCATATTCAGATTTTTGTCTTATATACTTAATGTCCAAAAGAAAAATAAAAATCAACTTTTGAAAAATATAATTACTACTTTAAAGGGTGGTGGTGTTACCAATCACAAATCAAAACTAAGATAACCAAGAACAACCTTTCCTTTAGTCCAGAAACTTGACTGAGTGAAAATCAGCACATAGAAGGAAGACCAGAAACACCACATCAACAAAAGGATGACCTTTTTCAAGGATGCCTAACCAGAAATGTAAGTTAGCAAGCAAACCAATCCTTGGTGTCCGTGAAGCTGTAAAATGTGAAAAAATTGCAAGGTTGCACTGAATTTTTATGAATATAGGAATGCATTTAACGTAGAACTAATTTATTGCTGAAATGCATACCAATGAACCATAAAAATGTTAAATATGTTGAGCAGGTGACACTTGTGTATCAAATTAGCAGTCACCTAGTTTTAAATCGTAAGATAAATGTACCCTAGCATCGTTTGCATTTTAAATCTAGTCAACCCGCACATATTCAAATATTCCACTAAGGAATAGATACCTGAAACCACGTAGATTCTCTGTAATTGCTCATTTGCCTCCCCAATCTATACAACATTCCACTACCACATGAATTCATTGCTAGCTGAGCAGAATAAAACCATAGCTTTTTTGTTGATATGGGTATTAAGATATAAATAAATGTACCGAGTTGACTTCTAAATTCTCCTGTCACTGTGGAGTCAACTGCATATCTTAAGCTAAGCTACATTTTTCTTATATTTAAATAGTTTATATAGTGGAAGAAAGTATTAAGTAACTTGTTATAAACTACTACCTAAACAGGCCACTCATTTAAAACAAGTCTATTTAAAATCCAAAGCACAATGTATCATCACTTTCACAATGGATCATCACTTCCACCTCTCTGGAACCAACTCTTGCTTCTAGAACACAAGGAACATAAAGTATCTAACTACCTGAAAAATATCTGGCTCTTACAGAGGAAGTTTTCCTTTCAAAGATTAAAAAACCGAAAATCAGATATTACGATTATACCCCCATGACCAAGGAGTTGCAAATCATACAGTCACGTCTCTTTCCACTAAGGCATAGGCTTACCCAGAAAAATCTAAATGACACATTAATTATTTGGTTTCTCCCACAAGAGTTGACACATACGCACAACCATTTTAAAAGCAGTCTGGGAATTCCTTTAAAATGTAAACATATAGCAAACATGAGATTCAGCAAGGATGATTTCACTTCTAGTTTAGTCCAAAGAAATGAAAGCATGTGTTTGTATATTTATACAGACTTGTACACTAGGGTTCATAACCCCTGCATTTGTAACAGGCAAAGCCTGTGAAGTTATTGTCTGTCAACAAAACAACTTAAATAAAAGTTCATGCACATACTTGATATTCTGAACAGGCAAAGCCTGTGAAGTTATGGTCTATCGACAAAACAACTTAAATAAAAGTTCAAGCACATACTTGATATTCTTTAGAATTTCTTTCTCAAATGTTTTTCGACCAAGTAGAAAGCCACTCTTCACTTTTACTCGATAGCAGATGTTATGAAAACTTAACACAGCTCCTTCATTGTAGGTCTTCAGGTCATTGGAGGTGACCCCAGGGAGGCCATTGGTGTTTCTTTGTGACATTGTGATTAAAACTGGCTCATTACTGGAAGACATCTGGAAAGTTCTTTCTGCCTTTCTGCAAAGGGAGAAGCAAGAATAAGTTCATAATTCAAATAAATGAGGTCATAAATATTAGATTACAGTTCATTTGGTACAAACCTTGAGTCATAAAATAAGTATGAATGTATGGCATGGTGACTATAGTTATTAAGACTCTGGTATATTTTTAAAGTGTTGAGTAGGAAAAAGCACTCTTCATAGGGAAAAAAAAAAGTTTTGTTATTATGTGTGGTTAATAGAATTATTGTGGTGGGGGCCTCCCTGGTGGCGCAGCGGTTGAGCGCTGCACTGTGGCGCTGTCTGCAGCACGCCATGCGAGTTTAAAGCCCAGCCGGGGAGAATCCCACAAGGCGCAGCAGACCTCTCCTGCCTTGCCCGCTGCTTCCCTCAGCAGTGTATTTCTGATCTGCCTGTTCTGCTCCCCACTCTGTCTCTGGTGAACCCTCTCGTGGCCCCACACCTCTGGCTTGTACCCCAGCTTGTATGTGTAAATAAATAAATCTTTAAAAAAAAAGTATTGTGGTAATCATTTTATATTATATGCAAATACTGAGTCATTGTAGTGTATACCTGAAAGTAATAATGTTGCCAGTTACAAATCAATAAAAGGAATAAATCTAACAAAAGACATAAAGGACTTATACAAAGAAAACTACAAAACTCTGTTGAAAGAAACAGAAGAAGACACAAGAAGATGGAAAGGCATCCCGTGTTCATGGATTGGAAGGATTAACATTATCAAAATGGCAATCCTACCAAAAGCAATTTACAGATTCAATGCTATCCCAATAAAAATCTCAATGACATTCTTCAAAGAAATCAATCGACTACTGATGAAATTCATATGGAACCACAAAAAACCTCGAATAGCTAAAGCCCTACTAACTAAAAAGAAAGAAAACAGAGGAATTTCACTCCCTGATTTCAAATTATACTACAGAGCCATAATAATTAAGACAGCATGGTACTGGAACAAAAACAGGCAGAAAGACCAATGGAACAGAATAAAATACCCAGAATTAAAGCCACATATCTATGAACAACTAATCTTTGACAAAGGAGCAAAGAAAATGCAGTGGAACAAGGACAGTCTATTCAATAAATGGTGCTGGGAAAACTGGACAGCCACATGCAAAAAAATGAAGCTGGACTACTACCTCACACCCTGCACAAAAGTCAACTCAAAATGGATAAAAGACCTGGGTGTAAGACCTGAAACCATAAAATGTATAGAAGAAAATATAGGCGAAACTCTACATGACATACATCTCAGCAAAATCTTCAAAGTCTCATCCCTCAAAGCGAAGGAAGTGAAAGACAAGATAAACAGATGGGATTACATCAAAATAAAAAGCTTCTATACAGCAAAAGAGACATTAACCAAAACTAACAGACACCCTACCAACTGGGAAAAGATTTTTACACACAATACATCTGATAAAGGACTGATAACAAAAATTTACAAGGAACTCACACAACTCAACAAAAACAAAGCCAACAACCCAGTCAAAAAATGGGCAGAAGAGCTCAAAAGGCACTTCTCCAAAGAAGAAAAGCAA
>PVIJ01013942.1:0-43023 GCA_004024925.1 Scalopus aquaticus
AGAAGATGTGGTACATATACACAATGGAATACTATTCAGCATGGAAAGAAGATAAACACATGCAATTTGCAGCGACATGGATGGAATTAGAGGGGATCATACTCAGTGAAATAAGCCAGAAAGAAAGAGAAAAATAGCGAATGGTTTCACTTATAACAGGACTATAGGGAGGCCGGGTGGGAGAGAGACAATCAGTGGGGGGTGGGGGGAGGGAGCCGGAGGGAGGGAAGGAAAAGGGCACAAAATGGAATAGAAAAGAACACAAGGGACCATGGAGATGGATCACGGGTGAATTGGTGGTGGGCTACCCAAGGGGAATACAAAATGTAAAAGACATAAATAACAAAAAAAATATGTACTTATAAAAAAAAAAATAAAAATAAATTAAAATTAAAAAAAATAATAAAAAAATAAATAAATAAATTTCAAAGATGGTCCCCACTATTTTGAGGACATTGCTAGGCCATAAAGTTGTAAAGATTATTTATTCTTAAAAAGTTATTTACATTTCAAAGAGAAAGCATTTAGAATTAGAAATTTTCTTAAGTAAATGCTCTAAGAAAAGAAAGGGATTAGTCTCTTTCCTAATATTTTTTCTTCCTTTTTGTTCAACAAAGACAATGAAAACTTATTGTCATTCATATTTGCTTACAGATTATAGATAGACAGATCAGTAGATTTGAAATTAACATATATTAATTAATATGAGTACTGAAGAAGGATGATGATCAGAAATTTGAGTAATTATTTGAATTATACTAAGAAGACTTTCATTCTGAAAGACATGAAATGCATGTTTACAGTTTGAAGTGGATATCTTAAATGAATGATATAAAAATTATGTCAAGTATATGCGGCATCACCAAGAAACTAATTCCACAAAGTTGTGCCCCAATAGCATTCACTATCAAAAACCAGAAGTGCCATTTCAGCAAGTACACAGGCCTCTGACCCCCAAAGACAGCAGCCAGGCATTTGGAGAGATTCAGTCATATGGCTAGCAGGCAAAGTACTTATTCCAGTTATTAAACAGTTTTCTCTCAGCAACAAACCCACCACACTACAAAATGCTGTGTAGGAGTCCATCAACTGTACTACCTACCCTGTTGGCAGTGGACTCTTGTTAGACTCTGCCATAAGGGCACCTGGAGAGGTATGCTCTTCTCAAATTACTTCAGCAATGCCCCTTCACTCAGACAGGGGCGGTTAATTCCAATCTTCAGCTTCTTCCCCACATTCCAAAAACAGTCTTGCTGTGCACGGTATAAGCTGCAGCAAAACATTGACCCTTCTCAGAGGTCTCAGTCCCAAAACCAGGAGACCCATCTTTGAGCTTCTAGATACTGACAACTCAAACCTTTTCCTTTATTCCCCCAACCTGAGTTTATCTGTGGTCCCTCAGCCTCCTTTCTTTGCTTTTTCAGTTTTTCAATATTTAATTTCCTACCTTAACACCTCTCTCTGGACATCCCTAGAATGAATTTTGTTTCCCTGACACAGATGTGAGTGGAGATTCCTGTCAATCATGATGGAGGGCACTTACACTCTGTCTTTACTACCTGTTCAGACAAAGGCTTGAGTACTGAATCTCTTTCTTGACTCCCTTTAGAATAATACACTAAAATGGAAAGCCAGTAACAGACAGGCCAAGGTTCAGTAGGAATTGCTACAATTTATTGCATCTCAAACCACAACAATTAAGAGTCCCCAGTGTGATATAGAGGTAAATCAGTCAGAGAAAGACAGAAAATGCCATAGTACTCATTTATGTTCAAATGGGGCCTGTCTCATTCAACTCTGAGTGCTTGCTTGTTTGACTGACTCCTTTGGGTGGATGGGAGTCATTCTTTTATGAGACACAGTTTTGCCTTTCTTTAAACTCAGACTCAGTTATGACAATAGTAATTAACAGTAAAAATATTAGTTAACATTTAGCAACTGCTTAGTATGTTGCAAACTCTCTCTCTCTCTCTCTCTCTCTCTCTATATATATATATATATATATATATATATATATATATGAGCTTAATTAACCCTTCTTACAATTCAGTGAGACAGGAAACTACTTCATAGTTGAGAAAAGTGAGGCATTGAGAGATTAAGTAGTATACAACCAGGATTTAAAGTTTGGTAGACCTCAATTGAGACTCCTTAGTTTTCATAGTCTCAGCAATCAGACTTCCTCCTTACTGTGGATTTCCATACATGTAACCCATGGATCTATGGCCTCTGTATTTTCCTGATTCCTCTGGAAGAATGAAGGCTGAATGGATAGATACTATGTCTTGTTCACTGTGGTCTCCCTTAAGCCTAGTACTATGTCAGGCACATAGCAGACTCAATAAATATTTGACAAATTAGTAATTACACATTTTTAAAATGTTGCTTTCAAAGTTACTTGTCTCAGCACCTTAAGCATTTTATCATTCCCACATGTGAAATAACTATGGCTAATTCAAACTTCGAAAGAATAATTTAGGACCACATGATATTCAGGAAGGAGAAATGTACTACAGAAAGCTATTGTAGTAGTTTCATTATGTTTAAGATATCATCTGGCAATTACCAACTAGAAAATATCATGCCTTTATATTTTCACAGTGAAGATGGACTAAGAGCATACATTGTTTAAAATGCAGAGAATGTGCAACTTGAAAAAGTCACTTTCCTGAAAAAATTACTTTCTAAACTCCTCAGAATTAGTTAGGAATGAAATGAGTAGAGAAGGCAGTGCAGTGTGGAAGCTACAGCCTGGAGTTTGGAGGCTGACACCCCCGGTTGAAATCTCCACTCTCTTCCCCTTACTACTTATGCGACCTCCATTACTGAACCCTTCTGCAACTCAATAAGGTACTTGGTTCACTACAATAGAAAGAGGATTTAAAGTTTGGTAGACCTCAACTGTAGTCTTTTTTTAAATTTAACCAACATTTAAGTAATCTAGTACCTCAGATTGTTGTCCTTTCTTTTTAACCTTGTTATCATCTTTATTTGGAAATTAAGTATGACTAAAGGAAATACGTATGGATGTCAGTCTAAAAAGTTAGGACTTGTGATGGTTAGTACTATATGGTTACTTAACTGTATATAGGATACACAGATATGCGGTCAAACATTATTCTGGGTGTGTCTGAGAGTGTTTCTGGATGAGATAAATATTTGAAGCAGCAAACAGTCCTCCCTAACATGGATGACAGTTTTCTATCAGTGGAAGTCCTAAACAGAACAAAAAGGCTGTATCTCCAAAGAGTGACAGAAAACTTCAGAATGGGTTCTTAAGCTCTCTGAGTCTCTGTTTGTCTCTGTTTCTTTATCTACAAAATGTAAATGATAAACCTTATCTTGAAGCAAAATGGTGAGTCTTTGGGGGGAAAGTATATATACAAGAAACCCAGTGTCCAGGTCCAAAACAGCTATTATTAGCAAAGATGAACGTCTCAACCACTTGAGAAGAAAATGTGGACACTGAAAAGTAAGACTCAATAACTGGATCCATTTGGAAGAGCCAGGACTAAAGTCTAAGTCTGAGCTGAAGATTTGGACTGGCAAGGGCAGTCAACATACTGTGAATAAGTCATGAAAAGGGATAGAAAAGAACAGAAACCCTCAAACCAATCTCCCTCCTCCTCCCAAAGCACTAATGGTAAGCAAGACAGGGAGACATAGGAGGAAAACCAGGCACAAAGGGTGGCAACAAAAGTAGAAAGAAAGGGGTTAGGAGGAAGGGCTGATCAATGGATCAGAAGCAGTCAGAGTGGTTAGGAAGGACAAATTCTGACAGGTACCTACTGAGTTTTGCAGCATATATATCTTAGGGACATTAGGGAAAACAGCTTATAATCAGGACTGGCTACATAATTTTCAGGGCTCAAAGAAAAATGAATATGAAGGCTAATTAGAGGCACAGAAGTCAATCTCCCCTTTTTATGTCCCAAGGCACAGTGAACCAGCAACTCCCAAGGATCTGCAATCTCTGGGGCAAAGATGCAGTAGGTACCTGGATGAGGGTTAACAAGAGGTCCTTGCCAGTCACCCCAGCCCAAGTCACCATGGCACTGCCAGTTGTGGAGTGGGTGGATGGGGAATAGCTGCTGCCTTAACTCACCCCAAAGACACCATGATGTGCGAGTGACCAGGACCCTCCTTGTGCTCACCTCTAGATGATCATTACAGGCAGAGAACACAGGAAATGCATCCCCTTCTCTCCTGCCACCAAGCAATCTTGTCAGGCGTGGGTATAAAGTGACAATAGTCCTCAGGCATATATGGGGAACTAGTTGCTGAGAACTAGCCCTACAGAGAATTCCCTACAGAGTGGGAATACTACAGAAGGGATGCCACACCAGAGTTGAATTTCCAAGTAGCCAAAACATAATCTAAGAATGTCCAAAGAATGATTCGCTGTTATGTCAGACTTCCTTTACAAAGGACTCATTTAAAGATAAAATTACGAAGAATTTCAAGATGGCCACTGCAGATCTTCCAACCCTAAGTGTGGGGAGCTCTATGCTACCTGTCCTAGTCTCACTTCCATTAGGCAGGAAGAGAAGTGGCTGCAAAGGCAGCATCAAAGAAACAGCAGGAAGTACCAAGATTGTATAGCTGACTTCTTTAAGAAAATCTGCAGAAGGAAGAGGACAATGCTGTGGTCATTGTTTCAATAAAGGAAATATTTAAACAGATTGAATGCTTCCATGAAAAAAAGTCCCAATATAGAAAAGCTGAAGAAAGGGTAAAAAGTGATGAAAACAAGGGAGAGTCTTGAAATGAAAATAAGGAGGCATGGAGAAAAGAAACCAAGAATCCAGGTCAGGAATTGGCTTCAGATAGACTCAGAGTCATCAATGTAAATGGAAAATCAAAAGACCTTCAGAGTCATCAGAGAGAGAGACAAGAACAAAGCCACCAATTTGGACACTCAAGTATGGCCACACTGAAGTATTGGCAAAGTATGAAAGTAGTGAAAAACCATTAAGCAGATATGATTCACTGCTATAGGGAATAAAGAAGAAAAAACAAACTGAGGATCAAGAGACAGGTTAAAGAAAAACAACTAATGATCAGGATGACCCTTGACATGATTATCCAACATACTTAACTAAAGTCCCACAAGGATCTAACCTGATTTCATGTGTCAATTAAGAAACATTATGACCAGCCTCCTTGGTGGTGCAAGGGGTTAAGTCTCAGCACTATGAAGCTATCCGCAGCCACTGAAGCACGAGTTCAATCCCCGGCCAGGGAGTTTCCCACATGGCGCAGCAGACCTCTCCTGCCTTGCCTACCACCCCTCAGCAGTGTATTTCAGTCAATCTGCCTGTTCTTCTCCCCACTCTGTCTCTGGTGAATCTTTTCGCTCATCCCCTCCCACCACCACCCCCAGCACACAAACACCTCTGGCCTACATCCCAGCTCTTATGTGCATAAATAAATAAATCTGAAAAAAGAAAAGAAACATTATAACCACTGAAATAGATTTTATTTCTACTGAGAATTTTTTTCTCAACATTTTATTCATAAAAGCAGATTCAATCTTTCCAATAACCTTCCCTGCAACAACCTGTACTATCTGCCAGCTTTTCAAATGCAGTTTTAATTTTAATAGGCAGACACTTTTTTCTGGGTTCTAACCTTAAGTTGAACACTATTCATGACTTTGTTTATAGACAGCAAATTATAGTGGAGATTGGGTGCACAGGGAAATCAAATGTCAGTTTCTAAATGATCACAGTTTTACTTAAAGGTTACCACTTGTAATAGAATAACTGGAGTTTATAACACAATAGGTCAATCCCTGAATTCCTTTGCTCTGTTCCAATAAATATCAGATAGTGACAGCTATCTTCTGATACTCCAGAAGCAATTACAGGAAATGTTTATTGATGTGTTCCTGAGGAGATCTGGACCAAACACTCTCTCTCTCTCTCTCTCTCTCTCTCTCTCTCTCTCTCTCTCTCTCTCTCTCCTCTCTCTCTCTCTCTCTCTCTCTCTCTCTCTCTCTCTCTCTTTCCCCTCCCTCCCTCCCTCTCACTCTCTTTCTTCCCTTCTCCTACCCCCCCTTCCCCCTCTCTGTTTACTTCTCCCCCACACCATCTTCTGCCTCTGCCTCTCCCTCTCTTTCTCCTGCTCATTTGTTTTTCTTGTTTTCTTTCTCACTGTTTCTCTTTATCTTTTTAGTATTATGATAGTTCAATGTGCTCTAGCAAACCCAAAATCATCACCATTTTAAGCCACGCCTTAGTTTGTCATCTGAAATTGTTTAAATTAAAAATTAAATTTTAATGAATAGAAATAAAGGTAATTATTTGTATAAACAAGTAATTACTTAGTGGTAATAATAAAAAGTACTTGTAAGACCTATTCTCTTTAAATCAAGCAGTTCAAATATAAGACTTCTCTTTATTTCTTTTACAGTGTAGATCCCCTCTCCTTTGAAATGCATGCTATCAATACATTAGTATGACAATATTTTAGATAATTTTTTTGGATCATTTCACAACAGAAACCCCCACAATCTATTAAAAAAAAGTCTAGTTGTTCTTCATTGCCAGTTCCAAAGTAGGTGCCTCTGGCCTTAAAAAGACAAAATCTATTCAAAGTCCTTCTTCTCTTCCTATATTTTAGTTAATTTTTTAGAGGCAAAACCTTAAAGGACATGTTAACGATAAGACTTTAATTCCTGAAAAAGGCTCATGTGCATATATGTGTATATACACATATATGTGTGTGTGTGTGTGTGTGTGTGTGTGTGTGTGTGTGTGTGTGTGTGTATATATATATATACATTCACAATCTTCTGCATAAATATTCAGGTAATTTTTTGATTTGTATAGGGAAGACAAAAGTATGTCTTTCAGAACTGTAAACATCAATATTCTTTCAATCCCTAAGAATAACACCTAATGAACTCTGGCTACACTTTTGTCTGTGCCATTCATACAATAGAAAAACCTAAAAAATAGCTTTCTGAAAACCATGTTGCATATATGTGTATATATATACACAATATTATATGTGTATATTAGAAGTTATGTCTCTAAGAGCAATTATTGTTCATTATTGCTATAATAACTATAAGTAATAGTCCTACAAGACCAAAAATCACTTAAAGGGAAATTGAATTAAGTACTCCTATTATACTGGAATCCTCTTCATGTCAATGGTTTGGGAAGTATGTATATATTAAACTGTCCCACAGATCACACTTTATGCCAGATATCACACTGTTATTTTTGCAAAGCCACATAAAATCTGAATAATTCACACATATTTCATGTATGAGAACAGAAGAGAAGAATTTGTCAACTTGCAGATTTCCTATGCATTCACGTAATTTCTTCCCAGAGGCCCAATTTACTAGTCATTCAGTCTCTAGCATTAGGAATGGACATGAAGCACATTAGAGGAAAACAAGAACTACACCTCAGCCAGCAAAATCCCCTTTCTAGCAACGTGGATAACATGGAACTTAAAAAACAGAAAAATCTATCAATAATGAAAAGTTAAAACAAAGAGGCAAAGTGGTAGAACCAGCCTCATAGCTGAAAGGTACCACAATAAAATGAAAGACGAGAAAACTTAAGACATTTCTTCTACCTTCTAATTCAGTTCTGCACTACCAAAAGATAAAGAAACATTACACCTGATAATACAATTGTCTTTAAAGCTAAATTAACACCAATTATATAGTTAATAAGACTGACCCTTATTCAAAAGAATTAAGTCATTAGCAAATGCTGAAATTATGTCATTGTTAAATTATACATCCATAAAACTGCTACATTTGTAATAGTTATAAAAAAGTCCATTATCTTGATTATAATTATTAATGAAAATATACTTACATTTCACAATTATGAGTTTCACGTCTTAAATTTCAGAAAGTTATAAATTATCCATTTACTAGTGTTTAAAGTTATTTGCTTTTGCGTGCTACTAACAACAAATGTTACACTTTAGTTATTACATATACAACAAGAAAAATTTAAATACATCTAAATTTCCTCATCTATAGCTGTCTCGATATTTGAGTTAGAATTTATGATTCCTACATAGACTCAAAAATGTATTCTTACATCCACTGGTTACCACTGGCGGTTATAGCTTAATATTGTACATAAACAAATACACTAAATAAATGAAAAATACACCAGAAAACAAAAAATGTAGGGAGGAATAAAATTAACAGAAAGTGATATGAATACAATGGTATGGCTACTTTTGTTATGTGGAAAACAAAACTTACTCTGACCTCACTATGGAATGTTGAAGGATATGAGTAATGTAGTATCTAGATACAGATCAAAGGCAACCACAGAAGGCACTACTGAAAAATTTTGTAAAACAGGAAGTCAGGACAAACTCAATGTAATTAATTACTAATATGAAATCTACCAACTGTTCACTGAAAGTAGAATAAATATAACAATTGTAGCTACAGTTCCTTATTTCAAAAAGGAAAAATTCACTATACCTTTGTAGACATTTGCTGAATATCTGTATGCATTCGGTATGCTTGTTCTGTACCACAATAAAATCAGTAAATTTTATATTTATAAATTGCCTCCTTCCTCCTCTGTCCCTTCCTCCCTTCATTCCTTCCTCCCTTTTTATACGTCACTGGGAAATTAGGGAAGGCCTCACTGTGCAAGTGATATTTAACATAACATCTAAAAATCATGCTGATGATAAACAAAGATTAGGAGAAGATAATTCCATAGAGAAAGAAGAAGAAAATTATTACTGTGAAAAAAATGATAGTCACCAATTAAGGGACATCTCCTTTGTCTTTGACTTGAGTGCAAGTTTAAACTGTATTTAGTGTTAAAGAGAATACTTGATGCTGATGAAATACAGCATCATTTTAATTTTTAATTCTCATAGCAGCCTATACTAGCTATTCTTAAGAAAAACTCTACTGCTTAACTATGGGTTTTAGAGTAAATCAGATTATCATACCATATAATACTTTTTTGAGTTAACATTTTTGAGTTAAATTTTTTAAGTACCCATGCAAAATGAAATAGTATATATATATACATATATATATATATATATACATATATATATATATATACATATATATATATATATATATATATAACAAAAGCTTAAATGATTAGGGATTGAAATTAAACAGAGTTGGATAATTTGGGAACATTTTGTTCCTGTTAATTTTAGGTCAACCTTCATCTTTCATGGCCTTTTTTCCTGTCATTTATAATTTATCTCTACTGGTGGAAAGGAGCTACCACCAGAAGTAGGCTAACAAAATCGCTTACATCTTTTTTTTTTACTTTCTTCAAATTAGTGAACAATTCAATAGTCATCATTGAAAATGAGTATGAGTTAGCTATCTTCTAGCAAGAGCAATGAATTCCTTTGTCTATTGGGTGTGCATAGTTCACATCAATACCAAAAGATTGCTTAGAGTAGGAAAGCTCACCTGAGCCACACATCTTTGGTTGGCTATCTGAAAAAGCTGAATTCCAATTCTTTAAGTGATTCAGTTGTATGCCTTTGAGTTACTCATGTAACATGGAATATTTTGTCTATGACATCCTTTGTTTAAGGGGAAATCATATACTGATTTGAAAATCATGGTCACGTCATATGAATTCTGTCAAACAACATTACATTAAATCAAAAGTATTCACATATTGATTTTTTAATATTTGGAAGTCATTATTTTTCTAAGATTCTTAGTAATTCAATCTGTCCACTCTACCCATCTTTTGGGAATATAGTTAAAAAATTACATTGTAGTTCTAGCAATAGTAGCCTTAAATATATGTCATGGGTTTATACAGAATCATACATAATTTCATGGAAAAAACAGAAGAAAATGAAGTATTCTTTTTATTTTTTTAATCTTTTTTAAGATTTATTTATTTATGCATACAAGAGCTGAGGTGAAGGCCAGCGGTGTGGGGGTAGTGAGAGGATTTACCAGAGACAGAGTGGGGAGCAGAACAGGCAGACTGACTGAAATACACTGCTGAGGGGAGCAGTGGACAGGGCAGGAGAGGTCTGCTGCACCATGTGGGAAGCTCCCTGTCCAGAGATTAAACTCGTGCTGCAGTGGTTCTGGATAGCTTCACAGTGCTGAGACTTAACCCCTTGCACCACAAGGGAGGCCCTGAAGTATTCTTTTTATTTTTTTTTTATAATATATATTTTTATTACTATTTATATCTTTTACATTTTTACTCCCCTTGGGTAAACCACCACCAATTCACCCGAGATCCATCTCCGTGGTCCCTTGTGTCCTTTTCTAGTCCATTTTGTGCTCTTATCCTCTCCCTCCCCCCAACCCCACAAGTGTGTCTCTCCTATTTGGTTTCCCTATAGTCCTATTATAAGTGAAACCATTTGATAATTTTCTCTTTCTTTCTGGCTTGTTTTGCTGAGTATGATCCCCTCTATTTCCATCCATGTTGCTACAAATGGCATGTGTTCATCTTCTTTGAATGCTGAATAGTATTCCATTGTGTATATGTACTACATCTTCTAGATCCAGTCATCTATTTTTGGACATCTGGGTTGCTTCCATACCTTTGCTATTGTGAACAGTGCCACAATGAACATACGGGTGCATGTATCCTTTTGGATTAGTGTTTTTGTGTCCTTTGGGTAGATTCCCAAAAGTGGGATTGCTGGATCGTGGAAGCTCCATGTTTAGCAGTTTGAGGAATCACCATACAGCTTTCCATAGTGGTTGGACCAATTCACATTCCCACCAGCAGGGTAGAAGAGTTCCTTTTTCTCCACATCCTTTCCAGCATTTGTTGTTGCCTATATTTTTTAATGTGTACCATCCTCACATGTGTGAGGTGGTATCTCATAGTGGTTTTGATTTGCATTTCCTTGATTATAAGTGATGTTGAGCATTTTTTCATCTATCTGTTGGCCATTTGCTTTTCTTCTTTGGAGAAGTTCCTTTTTAGCTCTTCTGCCCATTTTTTTGACCGGGTTATTGGCTTTGTTTTTGTTGAGTTGTGTGAGTTCCTTGTTAATTTTTGTTATCAGTCCTTTATCAGATGTATTGTGTGCAAAGATCCTTTCCCAGTTAGTAGGGTGTCTGTTTGTTTTGGTTAATGTCTCTTTTGCTGTACAGAAGCTTTTTATTTTGATGTAATCCCACCTGTTTATCTTGTCCTTCACTTCCTTCGCTTTGGGGGATGTGTCCTTAAAGATTCTGCTGAGATGTATGTCATGTAGAGTTTTGCCTATATTTTCTTCTACAAATTTTATGGTTTCAGGTGTTACGTCCAGGTCTTTCATCCATTTTGAGTTGGTTTTTGTGCAGGGTGTGAGGCAGTAGTCTAACTTCATTTTTTTGCATGTGGCTGTCCAGTTTTCCCAGCACCATTTAGTGAATAGACTGTCCTTGTTCCACTGCATTTTCTTTGCTCCTTGGTCAAAGATTAGTTGTTCATAGATATATGGCTTTGATTCTGGGTATTCTATTTGGTTCCATTGGTTTTTGTGTCTGTTTTTGTTCCAGTACCATGCTGTTTTAATTATTACGGCTTTGTAGTATAGTTTGAAATCAGGGAGTGAAATTCCTCCGTTTTCTTTCTTTTTAGTCAGGAGGGCTTTAGCTATGCGGGGCTTTTTGTGGTTCCATGTGAATTTCATCAGTATTTGATCTATTTCTTTGAAGAATGTCATTGAGATTTTTATTGGAATAGTGTTGAATCTGTAAATTGCTTTTGGGAGGATTGCCATTTTGATAATGTTAATCCTTGCAATCCATGAGCAGGGGATGTCTTTCCATTTCCTTGTATCTTCTTGTATTTCTTTCAACAGTGTTTTGTAGTTTTCTTTGTATAAGACTATTATGTCTTTTGTTAGATTTATTCCCAGCTATTTGATTTTTTGGGTTTTGATTTTGAAGGGGATGGATTTCCTAATTTCTTCTTCTTCAGATTGGGTGTTTGCATATAGGAAGGCTACTGATTTTTGTGCATTGATTTTATATCCTGCTACTTTACTGAACTGGTCTATAATTTTGTGTAGTTTTTCTATGGAGTTTTTAGGGTTTTGTATATATATTATCATATCATATGCAAACAGAGACAGTTTAATTTCTTCTTTTCCTATTTGGATTCCTTGAATGTCTTTCTCTTGTCTTAGTGCTCTGGCAAGGACTTCCAGTATTATATTGAAAAGCAATGTTGAGAGTGGACATCCTTGCCTTGTTCCTGATTTTAGTGGAAAGGCCTTCAGCTTCTCACCGTTGAGGATAATGTTGGCTGTGGGTTTGTTGTATATGGCTTTTATTATGTTGAGGTATGTTCCTTCTATCCCAAGGATTTCAAGGGCTTTTATCATAAATGGATGTTGTACCTTATCAAATGCTTTCTCAGCATCTATTGATATGATCATATGGTCTTTATTTTTCTTTTTGTTGATGTGTTGGATTACACTGATTTTCGGATGTTGAACCATCCTTGTATCCCTGGGATAAATCCCACTTGGTTGTGGTGTATTATCTTTTAGATGCATTATTGGATCCTGTTGGCTAAGATTTTGTTAAATATTTTTGCATCAGTGTTCATTAGAGAGATTGGTCTGTAGTTTTCTTTTTGTGTGTTATCTTTGTCTGGTTTTGGTATTATAGTAATGTTTGCTTCATAGAATGTGTTTGGTAGTACTCCTTCCTTCTCGATTTTTTGAAAGAGTTTGTGTAACATAGGGACTATTTCATTTTTGAATGTTTGGTAGAATTCGTTTGTGAAACCATCTGGTCCTGGGCTTTGGTTTTTGTGGAGGTTTTTGATTACTGTTTCAATTTCACTGCTCGTGATTGGTCTGTTTAGGTGTTCTATATCTTCTTTATCTGGTTTTGGGTGATTGTATAGTTCTAGGAATTTGTCCTTTTCCTCTAGGTTGTTGAACTTGTTTCCGGATAGCTGTTCACAGTAATCTCTGATTATTCTTTTGATTTTTGCTGTGTCGTTGTGATTTCTCCTCTTTCATTTATGATCCTATTTATTTGTGTTTTCTCCCATTTTTTTCTTTGTAAGCCTGGCTAGTGGTTTGTCCATTTTGTTTATTTTTTCAAATAACCAGCTTTTGGTTTCGTTGATCTTCTGGATTGTTTTTTTTTTTATTTATTTCATTTATTTATGCTTTGATTTTTATTATTTCCTTTCTTATGCTGGCTTTTGGGTTTTTTTGTTGTTCATTTTCTAGTTCTTTGAGATGTGAGATTAGATTGCTTCTTTGAGTTGTTTCTTGTTTCTTGATGTGAGCTTGTAATGCTATATATTTTCCTCTTATTACTGCTTTTGCTGTGTCCCAAATGTTCTGGAAGGTTGTATCTTCGTTGTCATTCATTTCTTTATATTTTTTAATTTCTTCTTTGATCTCTTTGTTGATCCATTGGTCTTCCAATAATGTGGGCTTCAGTCTCCATGAGGTGAAAGGGTTTCTCTTTTTCTTTTTATTGTTTATTTCCAGTTTGACTCCTTTGTGATCAGAGAAGAAGGCTGGTACGATTTTGATCTTAGTGTATCTGTTGAGGTTTGTTTTGTGGCCTAATATGTGATAGATCCTGGAGTATGTTCCATGTGCACTTGAGAAAAATGTGTATTCAATTTTTCTGGGGTGAAGTGATCGATAGACATCTGTTAATCCCATGTGGTCTAGGTTCTTATTCAGAGCTTTAATATCCTTGGTTACTTTTTGTCTTCTTGATCTGTCCAACAGAGAAAGTGTTGTGTTGAAGTCTCCTACTATGTATGTATTTTCTTTAATGTCTGTTTTCAGGGATAATAATAATTGTCTGATATATATTTGGTGCTCCTTCATTTGGGGAGTATATGCTGATGAATGTTATATCTTCCTGTTTTAATGTCCCCTTTATCATGATGTATTGACCAGCTTTGTCTTTTTTTACCTTCCTAAGTTTGAAGCCTATTTTATCTGATATAAGTATAGCTGTTCCTGCCTTCTTTCTTGGTCCATTTGCTTGTAGGATTGTTTTCCATCCTTTAACTATTAATCTCTGCTTATCTTTCACTATTAAATGTGTTTCTTGTAGACAGCAGAAGGTTGGGTTTTGTTTTTTGATCCATCCTGCTATGATGTGTCTTTTAATTGGTGCATTTAGTCCATTTACATTTAGAGTTAATATTGATATACTGTCATCATATTTTTTGTTTGTTTGTTTGTTTACCCTTTTGTGGTTCTAATTACCTTATTCTGTGTTTCCTGGTCTTTCTTCTGTTGGTTTTGTCTTCATGACTTCTTCTAGTATTCTTTGGAGTGAAGGTTTGGTAGTGACAAATTTCTGTAGTTTCTGTTTGTCAGATAAGGTCCATATTCTTTCTTCATAGAGAATGGATAGCTTTGCAGGGTAGAGTATTCTTGGTTGACATTTGTTGGCATGTAGTATGTTACGTATGTCTCTCTATTCTCTTCTTGCCTGTAGTGTTTCTTCGGAAAAATATGAAGTCAGCCTGATTGGCTTTTCTTTATAGGTTATTTGTTTCTTTGTCCTCGTCATTTTCAATATATTTTCCTTGTTTTGAATTCTTGATAGTTTTACTATCATATGTCTTGCTGTTTTTTTTTTCTTTCATTGTAATAATTTGGAGATCTTCTGGATTCCTCTATGTCAATTTTTGTTTCCTTTTTCATGTTTGGGAAGTTCTCTTCAATTATCTCTTTGAGAATTTTCTCTGTTCCTTTGTCTCTCTCCTCTCCTTCTGGGATTCCTATGATTCTGATGTTTCCTTCTTTCATGGTGTCAGATAGTTCTGGAAGCTTTTCCTCATTCTTTTTCCTTCATTTTTCTTTTTCCTTTTCTGTCTTGGTTCTTTCAGTATCTTTATCTTCCAGAGTGCTTATTCTTCCCTCCATGTGTTTTAATCTACTTTTCTGGCTCTCTACTAATGCTTGTAAATCCTCCATTTCCTTCAATTTCTTCTTTATGTATTCATTCTCATTCTTCATTTCTTCATTTATATTCCTCAGTTCTTTGTTCTTTTCATTTAATTCTATTTTTTTTTTGTTATGTCTATTCTGAATTCTTTATCTGTTAGGCAGCTGTAATCTTCTATGTCCATATTATTGGGTTCTGAAGAGGGATTTTCTTTCTGTGGTGCATTGTTTTGAGGGTCATTTGTAACTTTTTTTCTTCCTGTTGTTGGCCTTCTGCTTTGTTCTGATTGTAGCATTCCTGTGCTGTTGGTGCCAGTGGGCATGATTCTTGTTTCTACTTGGTG
Organism: Scalopus aquaticus; assembly: GCA_004024925.1. Taxonomy (NCBI): domain Eukaryota; kingdom Metazoa; phylum Chordata; class Mammalia; order Eulipotyphla; family Talpidae; genus Scalopus; species Scalopus aquaticus. The sequence continues at coordinate 15,237 of PVIJ01013942.1, forward strand.
AGGAGTATTTGTGGTTTCCTAGTGCCTGAGTTGTCTTGACTGTGGCGGGGTTCTTCCCGATTTTCTTTTTTCTCTTTAATTTCTGTGTCTCTTGTGGCATGTCTCCAATGTGTTTCCAGTTCGAGTGGAATTAGGATAGAAGAGGTGGTTTGTAGTAAAAAATAAACAAAAATAAAAATAAAAAAATAAAATTTAAAAAGGTATTGGGCAGATGTAAACTTGGGGAGAGTTTTGTAGTCCTTTTGATTTTAGGTTTTGGAGTTTCCAGGTGGGCCCCTGCTGGGGTTCAACCCCCCTTTCCAGTGTCAGATGTTGCTGTTGTCCTACTGTAGCTGCTGTCATTTTGTAGCTGCTAGGAGTCTTTCTGTTCTTTCTCTCTCCCCCTCCCTTTTTATTTTTCTCCTTTCCTCCAGTGTTTTCCTGGGGGCTATCCCTGCCCCTGGGGTTATGTCTGATGGGGAGGGGTCAAGAGTTCCTGGTCTTAAGTTTCTTTTCTGCTGCTTGGGCCCCACTACTCCATGAGGGGGTGCAGGGGTGGAGGTTGTGGGCAGCTGTTGGTCAAGGTTTTGCCTCCCCTAAATTCTGGGGGGCCACTGTGCAACCACCTAGAAGTTGGTTGTGGGGCCACGGGGGGTGCTGGGCCATGGTCGCCACCAGCTGGAGTTTCCTTTCTGACGCCCTCCTGGGTGCCAAGATGCAGACACTTTGTGGAGGAGGTGCGGTCAGAGACAGTTCCAGCAGGAGCCTGTATGCCAGCAAATGGTATGGGAGGAGTTGTAGGAACTGTCAGTCACTGGTTCTCCTTAGTAGCCACTCCCCAGGTCAAGTTACCTCCAGTCAGGTTGGAGAAGAGTCCTGGTGATCAGTGATCAAAGGGATTGGTAGCTTGTGGATTTCCCTAGCAGCCGCTACTGGGGTCAGGTTACAGACTGGGGAGGGGAGTGTTCCTCCCCCACCCCCACACTAGTCTCAGCAGGAGTTTTTCCTGCCTAGCTGGTTCCTCAGACCAATATATTACCTAGCAACCAGTAGGGGATTGGGACCCCACAGTGTGCTGACAGTTTGTCCTTCCAGCTAAGATGTTGCCTAGCCCCAGATGGGGCATGGAAAGCAGTGACCCTCACACTTTCTTGCACTTCAGAGCTGCCACGCAGGGAAGAGAGGGGGGTTGTGGGGTGGGGGACTGGGGGTCGCGCTCCCCGTTGGTTGGCTGGAGTCCTCCAACCCCACCTCAGTTTCTAACCTTGTGTTCAGCTGCGCTCAAGGAAGCCGGTTTGCCCACCTCTCCTTGCTGTTGTTCCTCCATGTGAGGTCCAATGTCTTTTCTCTCCTGTTTACTCCGACTTTTTGGTTTATCATTAAGTCTAAAGCATCCATGGGGGTGATTGTATTGTGTAGGGCATCCAGTTCTCCTCAGATCAGCTCTCAAAATTAGGGATTTTTCTCTCCATAAATCGATTTTTTTGTGGGAGAGTCTGATACTAGCTTCTGTTCGCTGCCATGTTTTGGGGGCGTGTCTTAGTGTTCCCAATTATATAGATCATGAATCTCATGACATTCTATCCTAGATCTCAAGGTAAATATAGCTATCTAAATCTGGAAGGATCAATTTTTTTTTCAAAATGGAAAAGTTTATTTTTAATCATTCAAAAAGAAATACATTAACTTTTATTAAATGAAGTGAATTTTAACACACACATAGTTATCACTATTCCCTCTCAAAAAACCACTACCATCTTTTTTTAAATTACAAACCTATAAGGACAAACAGAATTGAGAGATTGCAGAGAAGAGATATCAACAAAACTTTGAAAGATAGAAAGTAAGTGGGCAAATTATAGCTATTACAGATTTAAAAAATGGAAACCCAAGTTCTTATAAAGGAGAAAACAAACAAAAACAAGCTATTTCATGATGCAGAACTCCAAGAAAGACTCAAAAACAGGATGAACCAAACAGAATGGAGGATCAAGAAATGGGGCAGAGTAAGACTCAATGTGGGACTACATAAGGAGTAAATTTCATATCTAATGCTCCAATGCAAGAACCAAGTAGCAATCATTCTTTCCCCCATTCTGTAAAGATGAAGAACATTTACCTACTTGAGAAACTGAAGCAGAATGATTCGATAGTCTGAGACACTAGTAACAATAACTATCGGCATAACACATAATTTCTGAAGTACTGAAAGACTACGCCTTCTTTCTCTCTTCAGTCCCCTCTAATGCTGGCTGTCAGGTTAACTCTGACAACTCAACATACTTTGATGTTCTCTCTAAAGCAATTTCCCCCTAACTCAATAGGAAAGACTTTCCCCCTAACTCAATATGAAAGACTTTCATCATGATCTGACATTTGGGTATTTCCAGTGACAGAGCCAGATTTAAACAATATGTCTGAGTTAAACACAGCAAAAAACAAACTCATTCACATTCACACACAACTTCTACTAAGCACTTCTTATCTTTCTCTTAAATATGAATTTACTGTAAGATAGAGTGACATAGACTCAGAAGACAGGGATCAAAATAAAATCGAAAAACAAACAAAACAAAACTGTACCTGAAATTTAAACAAAAAAAAAAAAAGCATGGATAATGCAGAGAAGAAAGATTTAACAAGTTATTTTGCTTATCCCAAAAGACATTTAAGAAAAAAGAAGACCCACTAATTTAAAAAGAACAGAGAGATTTTTAAAAATCTTAAAGATTAACAGTATAGTTAAATTAAAATTTTATAGTAAAGTAAAATGTAAAATTAGATTAAGAATTGAAAATATTCTCAAAAAAATTAGAATCAAAAGGTAAAATAAAGAAAAGATGTAGAAAAGGAAAAGGAAATTAAAATAAAATATTTCTAGGAAGTCCAACATCTAACTAACAGGACTTTCATAAAGGAAAATAGAGAGAAGGAAGAACCAGAAAAGTACACAAGAAAATACCCAACATTAATATTGATAAATCAAGAAGCATTTAGGTAGAAAATCTCAATTAAGTTACTTTTCATTTTCAGATTGTTCTTATATTTTGGTACCTCAAAACTTCAGCATTATACATATCCATCTGACAAGCAACATATTTATTTAGTTCAAAACAAAAATCTTCACATTGCTGAGGTATCAAATCAGTGCTAGAATACCTGTGTCCTATGAGAGTTTAGCAGAAGCTCTAGCCAAGTCTACTTACAAATACAAGAAGTTCTCTCATTTAACTGAGCTATGAGCCTGATGTGCTTCTTCATAAAATATTATGAGAATTCAATTCCAATGATGGAACAAGACATACCTTGGACACATGTCACAAAATTAAAATGGCACTGATAAGCTAATTATATTCAGCAAGTCAGTATAGCAACATCTACACCTAGAAGCTTACTAATTATCATTTCACGAGCAGGATGACAAGGTTATCACTTCCAGTCAGAACATCATATGACTTCAATGTGACTATATCTAGTTGATTGTGTTACTTCCATTTGTATTTCTTTATTCAACATATATTTATCTAGGTTCTATCACATGTAAGCAAATGTTGATTGCTATCACAAATAAAAGAAACAAATTGGGTAAAACTTCCTACCTTGGCACTTACCACCTGTCCTATAGACAAATGACTATATGCCTTAATATTAGAATAGAGAGAAGAATGTACAAGTGAAAGTACTGAAAGAAAGAACAACTGATTTCAGCAGGGGAGCATCATAGAGATATATCAGGGACATAAAAGAAATCATCCAATATCCCTCTTGGTTCTTCTAAGCTGTCAACTAAAACTGATCAACAGTGATATCATTACTGACTTAAAAAGGCCCTAATCTGTAGTATCTTGGTGTGCAGAACATGAATATAACCCTGAAAATTTTTTACTAGTTCTCGTTTTGAAGCTATTTCATATAATTCATTTTATATGTCTCACTGTGTAAATGTATCCAGTAGGACTGCAACAACATCCTAAATCAGTCTAGAATGGTGTAATATTGCATCACATTGCATAATACCATCATGCACACATCATCCAGAGTTGACTGCATCATTTTCTGATGCAATGCAGTACTACTGCCAGGCGGCTGCTGAAGTAAGCTGACATCAGCAGTGCACTATAGAAAGCCCTGTCGGAAAGGTTGAGCACTGAAAATATTTCAGATTTTGTGCGAGACAGTCTCAACCACTATTACATAGAACTCTTATTATTTTAGCCATTTAGGCACAATACAGAACAGTAATGCCTCGAAAGTGTGTTAATAGCATGGACAGTTTCTGCTCTATTTGTGGGAAAGTGACATTTGCCTACCAGAAGAAAAATATCACTTCTCAAGTGAAGAAGGCTTATAATCTTTACTTCGGATGCAAGGTTGGTGACCAAGACAAGCCTTGGGCCCCGCATAGATGCTGTGCTACATGTACAACACAGCTTTCACAGTGGTTCAGTGGCAAAAGACCATCAATGCTGTTTGCAGTCCCCATGGTGTGGAGAGAGCCAAGCAACCACATAAAAGACTTACTGCTGCTTGGTTCCTCCTCTTTCTGGAGGAATAACGAAGCAAAAGTTGAGAACAGTCTACCCAAACATTCCGTCTGCATTAAGACCAGTTCCACATGGTGAGGGACTTCCTATTCCAGAACCTCCAGCAGAATATTCTCTTGATTCATCTGATGAAGACAAGGGGAAGCCGACCTGTTCTCCTGTTCCATCAGCCTGCAGTGAGCCAGATTTTCACTGTGGTGCATCATCAACCCCACACAGACTAACACAGGAAGAACTAAATAACCTGGTTCATGATTTGGATTTATCGAAGAACAAGGCAGAATTGCTAGGACCAAGACTCCAACAATGGAATCTTCTAGAAGAAGATGTCACAATTACTTTCTATCAAAAGTGCCACCAGCAGTTGGAGCCTTTCTTCAGAAAGGAAAGTACTCTGGTTTTCTGTTCCAATATTGAGGGCCTTGTGAATGCCTTAGAAATCACTCATGACCTACAAGAATGGAGACTATTTCTAGACTCTCAAAACTGAGTGTTAAGGCTGTGCTTTTGCACAATGGAAACCGTCTTCCATCTATTCTATTCCTGAACAGCTGTCCAAGAGACAAGCGAAGAAATCTAAGAAGTGGCCTATGACTTGATTTTTTATAGGTATTAACCATAGGCCTATTACTATTGACTATTGGCATGCATTTCGTTATGTAAACATCAATTTACTGAAGATTACAAAAAAAAAAAAACCCTAGAGCCAAAATTAGAATTTGACTGTCATATTCATGTTGAGCACATACAAATTGATAGGAAATGACTAATTTTATTTCAGTAACATGACTTTTGTAAAAATTTGTTGACCAGTGCAATCAAACAAGCATCAAATAGATTGATGAGAGAAAAAAGCCAAAGAGAAGTTTAATGATAACACATTATCTTCTGTATACATGGGAGAGACCCAGTTGAGCTGAATACCTCACCCATATGACTTCAGATGCCCTCTTAAGTAGCTTAGCTAAGGCAAAGAAGGTTATAGGGGAGAAAGAAGATCAGTTAGGAAGACAAGCAAACAAAGATATGTAGATTTAATTTCTCCCTTCTGCATTGTAAAGAGATAAGGAGATTAGATCTCCTGGTACAGTGAGGGAGACCCCTTAAGGAGAGAGCTTCTCCTTTATGCATGTAAACACCTCTTTCAGAATAGTAACCCTCACCTAACCTCTGAATCGCTCCCATGAAATAAATCATTTTTTTGCCAAAGACATATTTGTGGTGATATATTTTTGCTCCCCTACAGGTGACAGAAATACAAATACTTACAGGGTAGAGACATATCAGGCTACCAATTAATTTGAGAACAAAAGGTAACAAATTTTATGTCGGGAACATTTAAGGGAGTCAGCATGTGTCATTGCAATTCCTAGCCTATTCAGTCCTATATCAAATTCACCAATTTTTCAAAACTTTTTAAAAAAAAAGTAACTCCACCTTGGACCCTATATTTACTAGACTTATTTACAAACTTTATTTGATTGGAATTTTTGATATTATATTACATTGATTTCATTCAAGCATAGGAATGACTCCTGACTCCTCAAAATGACTTCATTTTAATCATTTGCCTTGGCATTTTTTTAATTTGATGATTATATCCAAAAATGCACATAAATACCATATTTGTATACAATGTTAATGTTGGATTTAGAATGTTAAGGATTTGTTTGCATGTTTTTCATAATTTAAATTTCAAAAAATTTAGTTGCAAACTTTAAAAAAGTTAATGTGTAAATTTCTCTCTTCAATCAAAGGAAAGGAGATACTAAAAATATTCCAAAACAGGTTGATATCTTGTCCCTTATAAGTAACTAGTCTAGGGTGACTCAGTTTTTATCTTCCTACTGAAATCAGTACCCAAAAGCTGAAACCCAATCAAAATTAGTTCTGCATTCTTTTAAGTGAATAGCTTAGTTGTTAACCAAGTCTAACCTTGTCCTATTTTCCAGCCAGACTGGTTAAATCAGATAATAAGTATATGACTTTTTTCCTGCAATATTAAGACTAATCTGTTCTTTATAATTAAATGTACTTTTCCAGATAAAGATAACCTAGAAACTCAGGTCCAGCCCTTTGTCCATGATGCATCCATGCTTCAGAAGGATCTGACAACCAACCCACATAAGGACAAAGTTCAGCACCATCAATCACCCTCACTCCTGCTTTCCTCTGTCACACTGTTTGCTTTGCCCAGTGACCTCCTCACAAACCCTTATTTCTGTGCCTCCAGCACACTCCCAGCCAGTGGAATTCAACTCTTATTTTCCCAAGCCTTGCTTCCCAAAATGTCATAAAAGCCTATCCTTAGCCATTCTGAGAGGTACAGCAGAGTCTTGGGGCACTTACCTCCAACTTTGCAAGTCTTTTCTCTTGTGGCATTTTGGCATTTATGGTCATTGAGTAGTCAAGCCCTGAACTTTGAGATAATGCTCTCTACCTTTTACCACAATTTCATTTTTATTCAGCCATAAATTTGAATCTATCCTATGGCAGGACTTGACAAATGTTTGCATAAGTTATACACCTTCTTGCTGTACAAAAGCAACACTAAAGAATACTCATTCCATTCTATTCTGCATAACATTCCTGCTTCGTTTTCAGAGACTCAACTTTGCATTTCCAAGATCTTTTTCAGATAGGGGACACTTCCATAAGCACAAGTTAATTCTTCCCTGATAATAAGATACTAGAGTCTTACATGTCAGGAAGAAATCCACATCTAGATTTTTTTTCATTGCAAAAGGTAACCTTCTGCTTTCATTATCTAGCAATGTTATTAAAGATTTCATTCAGAAGTCATCCATCCTTTGATGTGATGTTACCTGTAAAATCTTTTTCAACAGCATAATCACTTCTTATGAATTCTGTCAGGTCAAGTGGTATCCTGAATCTCACTACAGCTCTCACTGTTTTATTTAGCTCATATCAAATACGGTTTGTTTTGTTGAGTTGTTTTTTTTTTTTTTTTTGGAAGGGGATTACTTAAAAACAAATAGCAAAAGTCAAGTATACCCTCCTATTTAATCCACAGAAAAAACAATGTTCTCAAAAGAAATAGAGATTTTTCAAAATTTAATGGAATTTGAATTCCAAAGTATCCTGAACATTAATGAAACTCTTGGAATAAATAATTAGAAACATTGGTTATATTATAGTGGAGTTTGCTAATAAAACATACAAAAAGCAAACAAAAAAATTACTTACTATGATTGCTTTATAATGATAGCAGGAAAATTGTTAGTGAATGGCTCTTCCATCTAAAATCTAGCATGAAAATTTTAACTGGATGGCTTCCCAAGTGCAGGTCTCCAGTAAAGGAATCAAAAGAGTTCTCTTCTGTCCTACGGATGAGGAATTTCAGAATTAAAATAGGTTAGTTCTCATTACCCTCCACACAAAACAAGTATGAACAGCCCACCTCTACCAGACATCCTAATAGATTAAGGGCTTATCTTTTTGATTAGCAAACTTATTTGTGAGTTGTGCTAGATAAACAGTCACTATACTATCCCCACAACAATAAAAAATTCTGTTCACCACATAGACAGTGAAGACCAACACTGATTTGAATGGCTACTCAGTCTGGATTTTCTTTTAAACGTAAACATATTAACCTAAGCAAAACAAAGGAAGTGATAATTCTGAAACACCTGTAGTAATAGGAAAGGAAATGGAGTCCACTAGAGGACATTTGAAGTTTATCAGTAACCGCTAAATAAAGAACTTTGAGAATGTTTTTCTTAGAGGGCCAGAAAATAAGTTTAATCTATTTACATGAAAATAAAAACTAATTGTAAATGCTACTAAAGAAGTAACATGTTAAGGTGCGTGGTAAAGTATCAGGGAGCATTCCCCATGCCCTTAACCCTTGAGCCACATGTGCTAATAGAAACCAAAGACAGCATGACTGCTCACAAAAAGAGGAAAAGGAAAAAATACACCCTAGCCCCAGTTGCTTCCGCCAAGTAATGTGCTACCCAACAAATAACAAATAAGAAAATGGACTGCTTTTGTCTGATTTTTTTCCTCTCAAGTTTACTTGAAGGTAGAGGCAAGAAGATGGTATACTTGAATGAACAGACGCTTGAAATATGGAGGAAAAATAAAAGACCTAATCGTTTACATTTAAATGTGTAAGGTCGACTCAAGGCCATTGCCCCCCCCCCCAGGGTTATTGCCCAGAGCCACTGCGGGCCTCAGGGGCCCCACCCGGTTGCCTAACCACAACAAACAGGACATGCCTCACTGCACGACCACATCTGACCTTACCACCCGGGTGGGGCAGGCCAGATACAGATCAGCACTGTCCTAATCACTGAAATTATAAAAATTCGACCAAATCTTAACTGGGCGTTACTTCACGGGCCTCCATCTTGAGACCCATGAACCACACCTGGGAGCTTTTAACACTTTGTGGTCTGCTCACGTATTAGTACGTGTTTTTTGTCACCAGTATCAGGTGGCCGCTCACGTATTAATACGTGTTCATCTAGTCTCCAGTTTTTTAAATCCCCACGGTGGATTTATTTGGAACTATTAGGCGCTATTTCTTTGATCATACTCAGTCTAGAAGCTTTACACATTGTTTTTGTGAAAGTTTAAGGTTTTTTATGAGAGATGTTACAGTTTTTTTAATATCCAGTAGTTTAGGAGTTGTGTGTGTTTTATTGAATGCTTATACCATTCATGCGGTGGCACAGAAAATGGCTGGCCCCAAGGGCTGGTAAATTTAAAGGGCACCGGCACACAAAGTGTTAATAACGGCCCTTTGACTGCCGCTTTGCCTGGACCAAGTCCTTTCTTCCTGTGCCTACCTTTCAAAATGGTCCTTTCAGTTAATAATAGTCTAGTAATATAACTACTTAGTTGACTTTAATTAAGACATTTTTATTTGATTTTGAATTGACTTCTGAGTTACACTGCATGAGCTTATTTCACTAATGTGGAAATATTCAAGATAACAAGTAAATTTATATGTATATAGACATTAAATACTTTAATATTGTTAATGTTTATATACTTATTATATTTCTGCATTGATATTAATATATTTAGATATATAAATTTAGGTACATAATTTCTATATTTATGTAACTTAATGTTTACTTATATTCATGTATAATTTATCTCTATAAATATACTTAGCTGCCTGCTAAGTATGTCAGACAGAGAAAAAACATTAAATCCCAAAGATACTTACAATTAGGCTAAACTGAAATAATCTTTCCATTCTCTTTCCCATGTAATCATACCCTAATTTACTTTCCTACTATTTTATACTCTGGATACCATGGGAATGAAGACAACTTTACAAATAGACTGTGCATCAGCAAGTACAGCACATTGAACAAAAAACTTCACATTATCATTATAAGGAAAGAAACATTCTTCCCTTGTGACTTTTTCTATTTCCTAACATTCCTACCATTTCACTTATACAAAACTCATGTACCCAGATTTTCATCTAAACTCAATTCAAACATGAGTAGCAAAATTAAAAATAAAACAATTGCAGTCATTTCAAACACAGTCTTTTTAAAATAACCTATTTATTTTAATACAGCAGACCATCATAACAATAGAATTTTCTATTCTCTTAAAAGGTTTAACATACATTCTGAAAAGAGATCATTGTTCCCCAGGATTTGAAGAAGTTATCTATTGTTTCCCGGTTTCTATTCTCAATGTAACTTCTTCATCACAAGTACCCACATTCCATCCTCTTTCTACCTTCATAAAATGGTTAATGCCATCATCACCTTCCTGAAGACGGAGACTCCCATATCAAGTGAGTTCCCATGTTCTTTTTTCTCATAAACCCTGTCATTTTTCTTTTTTACTAAAACCCATCCTCCCATTATCTCACATCTAAACTACAGTAACAACTTTGCATTTGTCTTTATGTCTCTAATTTCTCCCCTTTTGAATCATCCCATGCATTGCTATCACTAGTTAATGTTAAAACAATGCTTTATAGATTTTCTACTCAAATTCTTATGTAGTTTTCCATTAACTCCAAAATAAAATGCAATTTCCTACAACCTGGAATTCAAAGGCTTCTACAATATGGACTCAGTCTTCTGCATGCCACTAAACACACAGTGGACATACCACATGGGCATTCAGGTGCAGACACACACACCACATTCCTTTCTGTTCAATCAGTCTATACCATTTTACTAACACCACATGACTTTTATTAAGCTATTATCTCAGCTACAAGATTCCTCTTCCTGCTAATTCCTCTTCATTCCTCCATGTCCAGCACAAATGCTACTTTTTCCCACAGCATTAGTTTAAATCAATGTTTTTCCTGCATTTCCCTTGCACTTTACTTTGATACTGAGTACAATTATATAATGTATGTTTCCATCAATGTCTAATATGTATGGATTTTTAGTTTCTTAAAACTTGGGAGCTATATTTATAGTAATCTTGATTACACTGGTCAACAGTGAGATCATTACTCACTTAAAAAGGCCCAATCTGTAGTACCTTGGTATGCTGAAAATGAATATAACCTGAAAATTTTTTAATAGCTCTCGTTTTGAAGATATTTCATATAATTCATTTTATATGTTTCACCGTGTCAATTTATCCAGTAGGACTGCAACATCCTAAATCAGCCTAGAATGATGTAATATTCCATCGCATTGCATAATACCATATTCACACATCATTCAGAGTTAACTGCATCATTTTGTGATGCAATGCAATACTACTGCCAGGCAGCTGCTGAAGGAAGCTGACGTCAGCAGTGCACAATAGAAAGCCCTGTCGGAAAGGTTGAGCGTTGAAAATATTTCAGACTTTGTGTGAGACAGTCTAAGCTATTGTTACATAGAATGTTATTATTTTATCCATTTAGGCACAGTACAGAACAGTAATGCCTCAAAAGTGCATTAATAGCGTGGACAATTTCTGCTCTATTTATGGAGAAGTGACATTTGGCAACCAGAAGAAAAGTATCACTTCTCAAGTGAAGAAGGCTTATCATATTTACTTTGGATACAAGGTTGGTGACCAAGACAATCCTTGGGCCCCGCATATATGCTGTGCTACATGTACAACACAGCTTTAACAGTGGTTAAATGGCAAAAGACCATTGATGCCATTTGCAGTCCCCATGGTGTGGAGAGAGCCAAGCAACCACAGAAAAGACTGTTCCTTCTGCTTGGTTCCTCCTCTTTCCAGCAGAATAATGAAGCAAAAGAAGTCAAGAATAGTCAACCCAAACATTCTGTCTGCATTGAGATAACCGGTTCAACAACTTTCTTCAGGGTGATGTGAAACAAGCATGGAATGCTTTTTGCCTAGTGTCTACAAACTTTCTTGGGAAAGTTAGGGCAGAAAACTACTAGGAACTAGTAGAAGACATGTTGTTGCAATATCATAAACTTGGCTGCAATATGTCTCTAAAAATCCACTTCCTGCATTCCCATCTGGATTTCTTCCCTGAAAACTGTGGTATGGTTAGTGATGAACATGGCGAAAGTTTTCATCAAGATACCGCATCAATGGAACAAATATACCAGGGAAAATGGTCCACTACAATGCTGGCTGACTACTGCTTTACACTCCCTAGAGATGCTCCTGAAGAGCTGTACAAGAGACAAGTGAAGAAATCTAAGAAGTAGTCTATGACTTGATTTTTTTACAGGTATTAACTATAGGCCTATTACTATTGACATGCATTTCATGATGTAAACATCCATTTATTGCAGATTACCAAAAAACTAGAGCCAAATTTAGAATTTGACTGTCATATTTTTGTTGAGCACATGCAACTTGATAGGAAATGACTAGTTTTATTTCAGTAACATGACTTTTATAAAAATTTGTTGACCAATGTTATAGAAGGTTCTTAAAACATAGTTTATTAATTTATATTTCAAGATGATTACCAGCCAATGATATTTTCCAAATAAGTTGATGAAAAAACTTCATTTTAATTTATTATTATTTTGGCTGATTTATGAAGTAAAAATTGGTGTACATCGTGGGGAATATTAGATTAGCGCAACTATAAAAAATAGTGAGAAAATAGAAAACAGAGAGTGGTCTAATTACTTGAATTCAGAATCATTTTATGAAAAAATTGCTTTGACTAAAACATAACTGAGGCCAGCTATTCTTTCTTTCCATGTAAGCGGGGGAGGAAATGGACCTTAATTTGTACCAGTCTCCTGACCATTTCTGTTTCTTCGGCAGTTCTGCCAGCACATTACAATTAAGGGTAGAATTGGTCTAAACCCAAAGTTTGAGGAGAAATATTCATCATACACATGGATTCTTAAATGTCTACTTCTAGAAATCAGTTTTGAGCAGTAATTATTTCCTCAATTTCTTAAAAGCATGTCTTATAGTTATTAATGTTTCTTCATAAATAAAACTATGTTTGACTTCTTCTAGTATGTCTGACTATTACTCATTCTTCAATTCATAGCCAGAATACAAGTTCAGGAAATGTTTTCACGTTCACCGCTCTGCATCAAGATATTAAGTTTACTTGGCTAAGTTAAAAATACAATTTTTAGAATCATAAAGTTGAAAGCATATAATAAGTAATTCACTAATTTTAGAGATTTGGTCTTTATTCAAAACATGTATCTCAATTGTGATTAATAAGGAAATTTTTATTCATTTCAAAAATGAAAATCATACAGTCACAAGCAGAACAGGGAGAACTCTAAGCAGTATTACCACACAATGAATCATTATAGCAAATCCCACCTTAAAAGAGCTTTAGAATTTTAATGCCTTGCTTGGGATCACAAAGTAAATTCAATTTTATCTATACCTGTAACCTATAATCTAAACGTAACTGCTACAGTTTTCAAATGTAGGACCCACATTTTGGAAAGTGTATTTTCTGGACTTTTACTTTGGGGTATAGGTTGGGGAAAGCTGCAGTATGGCTCAAAATTGTATTAATCAATCTATTATGGAGCTGTGATTGAGTGTACAGACCCTTCACCCATGCAGAGAAAACCAGTCATTGTGCCATCAGGAGGCATTTTGTCATTTAACGATCTACTATAGGAGTAAACAAGAAAGTAAATTTTCATGTCTGTTTTTTTCTTTTAAGAATTTCACTGATACCTGCAAACCATTATATTGTAAATATATCCTTTGGCATATAACCAGTATAATTGCTTTTTGTCTCTAACTTCAACAACTTCTGCCTTTGTTGAGAGGACAGCATGTTACCAGAGCCTTCTGGGGCCTATAATTTATCTGTATGGCATTTTGTGGTTCAGAGAATTGTCTACTGGCCTTTCCTCCAACTGCCTTAGAACAAAATAGAGGTGTACACAATGTGAATTCTAACACCTGTGATAATAAAGGGTCTAGAAATGAACAGAACAGCTTGCAATACTTTTAAATAAAAAATTAAATTGCTCTCAAAATACTTAGAGTTATCAACTCAGCACTTAAAAAGCAATGATAATCTAAGACAACATTTATAACTATTGCTTTATCAACTTTTAGCATTAGAAGGGAACTGCTGTAGACAGCACTGGATTCTATAAAATGAAACCGTACCTCCCTCAAAGGAGTGCTGAGAGGATTTACTGAGATTACACATCTCTAGCACATATTCTGACTAACAGAAAACATATAATGTATAGCCCTGAGAGAAACAGTAACAATATTAATCAGAAGATGGAAATCTCAGAGTCATTTTCATTACCTGCTACTGACCTTAACATGTCATTTAACATGTGTGATCCCAGAGTCCTCATAGTAGAAGTACAAAAAATTATAATCTCTACTGTATAGACCTTCCCCATATTGTTAGAGAAGCAAGTGAAAAAGTTATATGGAAGTGCTTTGAAAAGTATAATTAGTTGTACAAATATATCATTATTTATATCCAGTAATTCAACATCACACCCAATAAAGAAATCCCTTCTAAAGCATCTCTAGAATATAATCATTCAGCTCATGCTCAAATATCAGAATGATTAGTAACTCACTACTTGTAGTTCCAGTCAGCTCAAGGCAGGCAGACACTCATTTACAGACATAGAAGCACTGTAATTTCTTTATCCCTCTTACTACAGGCATTTTCTATTGTCAGTGGCCCAGGACCTATCTTACTGGAGGTAGGAGGGAGGGGGGAGGGGGAGAGAGTGCCAATGGTAGCAAGAGTTAGAAAACAAAGAAATAGGGATACACGCTAAAGTTTTTCATTTTTCTCATTAAAGTCCATCTAATATTTATAGACAACCAAGAAGTGATTACATGCATAAATTCAAGATAAAGTACATGAGAGTCGAAGGGAAGAGAAATCTGTGAGCAATTAGTGTCTTCCAAGTCTTGTCATTGCAGACAGAATATCTGGGGGAGTCTGTTCGATTAAGGAAATTATTAGTGCTCCATTAAAATCTGTTATTTACTTGGTTAACACATTTTAACTGGCCCTAATGAAAATAATTTGCTTTCTCCTTCAGGCATGTGTCTGAAGGAGAACACCTTCTGTTAAAGTTGAGTGAAAACTCAATGAGTAGTATAAATTAAATAATCAGATTATAAAACCATGTAAAAAACAGAAAGAAAGAGAGAGAGAAAGAGATAACAGTTACAAATGCTTTTAGAGTCTACTAATATTGATGGATCTCTAAAAGTTATTTAAGACACTAGGAAACTGAGAAATCAGATCGACTATTTTCTCTGAAAACTAATCGGCATATTGATCTGTGAATTGGATTGCAGATTTAAAAATGAGCTATACATTTCACTAGGACTGTGATGGTGGAGTAGCTCTTCTTTTATGCCCCATTATGGAGCTGCTTATGTATGAAAGTAAGTCCTATTTTTCTTAAACATAAACACATTCCAACTATAAGGTAAGCAAGAAGTACAAAATAGTATATCGTTACTATATTATTAAACAGTCACTGAAATGTTGCACTATTTGACAGTTAGTTATATGGCATAATTACATACTAGAGGAGAACATTCATTTTACTGAGTGCCTGTATAAAAAAATTTGAGAGTATTTTAAAAAGCATTAAATATTTTAAAATAACTCACTACTGAGTTGAACTGAAAACTGCAAATTGCAATGAAACCGTGTCACCATGATAAGACAGAGAAGGCTAAAGATGAAGAATATGACTATGAATTAAAATCTCCACAAACCTGAATTTACACCATCATCCATACTGATCCACGACTTTTCCTAGCATCGGGCTGGATATATGACTGACAACCATGAAAGAAACTGAAGTTTTTTTTAGACATGAACATAGAAGGAGTTAACTGGCAATTTCTCAGTATAAAATATATCTGTCTTATTATTCAGACTCAAATAAGATATTAATGAAATCTACAACGGGAACTGTAAGTGAAACAAATTGGTACGTTTAATCAACATTAAAGTCAGAAAGAGCCAACCGGAGTTTTGAGAGAAACTTTTAAAATTATCATCATCAAGTAAAAGTGAAACCTGTATAAGGAAATACCAGTATGTCCTAAAATAAAGACTATCCCCACATACAACCATCTTTTGAAAATAGCATTTACTAGAATAGAAATATGACTGATGAATAAAACATTTTAGAATATAGAAAATTAGAACCAATCTATTTGTTTTACAGCTGACCTTGTTGGTAACAGTCCTAGATTAAAATACAGTGTAAAATAGTATGTATATTTTTAACAACAAAGTTATTGTAGAAGGAAATGAATGAAAACATAAATTCAATAGTTAATTTCACTAAAACTACATCTCTTTCCATTTGAACACGTTAGGTGTGCTCAAAAATTTGATTTATTCCAAAGTTGCCTGTGAGGAAACAAAGTTGGGTCTAGCGATCGGAATACTACTTGCTATTTTTCAAATCTGGAATGGATCACTTTTTTCCCACAGGCACCTGGGGGGCAGGCAGTGTATTGCCACATATATTTGGATATAAATACATGATAAAATTCTATATAGACCTGAGAATTCTTTTCTGTGGCCTGAGGAACAGTTCAGCAGACTAGTTTAAGAGATCAAATTAACCAAGAAAAGTGACTGTAGGATCTCTGTTACAATATTTTCAAAGTGACTGTAGGATCTATTATCATTATATTTTCCTACTCTAGCCTTCAGTCAGAGTTCATTGCTGTACCTGATGCTGCTAACACTTTGGTCTGTTTTCCTCATTAGAAAAGTCCAATGACAGGCAAAAGTCAACAGCAGAACCAGGAAGCACAGATTTAAAAATAATGAACCAAGTTTTCTATTTTCTCTGACTCCACCTAAATTAGTAAAATAACATTTTACTTTCTATGTCAAAAATTAATAGAGAAACTTTCATTTCTAGAAATATAAAAAATTTGTCTTTAGATTTTTAGATTCATATTCCTAATGCTCACTTGTTCTTGGTGAGCTGCATGGGGGTTGCTGTATTTTCAATTAGGAGAAATAGAATATTAAAATTACTAGAATTAGGGCATAAAGCAATATAATTCTAAAGAAAGGCAGCCAAGTTGACGATTTATGTGCAAGATTAAAGTTCCATATTAATAAGATATTACACCTTAACTTTTCCTCCCAAAGTTTTACATACACACTTTTCACACAAGCACATACGTTGAAGAGAATGAGGGAAGATAAATCCTTCTTTGGAACAAAAAAGATAACGAAAACAAAGTATGTATACAATTTTGTGGAATTCAGATCTTGTGGAGTAGAGAAGGGAATATATTAATAAAAGAGAGACCAGAAGCACCGGAAAACTAAATTCAATAGCAAGCAAGACAATCAACCAATTGGATTTAGAACTTGATTCTTCTAAGTGCCACCAAGTTTCCTTTACACTAGCTATGGCCCTCTTCAGGAAGTATCATTTGGAGTTAATATGAGTATTATATTCATACTACATGAAGTTAATATTTTCAATTTATAACTCCCCTTTATTTAAATAAATTGATGCCCTCCTGTGGCTACTTTTAAAATAACATTAAATTCAATTTACAACTCTAAAGATTGACACTAAATGGTGGACACTAAAATGTTACTTCCCTATTTGAATGTAGTGGGACAAAGACTGTTGAATTATAAGTCTAATACACCACCACACTTAAGGAAATACAGTGATTTAGAGAGAACTTTCTCCTTGAAAGTAAATCCTTGCCCAATTAGCAATACAGCTTATATTGTTACCACAAATAGCAGAAATAAATATTTGGACTGATAATGATTAAAGTCATGAGACTTTTATTCAAAAATCTATTGTTATATATTTGAGTAATCACTACTCTTCAATGCTTTTACCAGTTCTCCTTTCTTGGTGATAACAAATCTAATAGTCTCTTTTAGTTCCTTTCCTCTTCTTTCTGGAAATTTGACCATATTAACAATTATTTTCTTTTATAATCTCTATCCCAATAAACTCTTTGGCATTTATTCCCTCATCTCCCCGCTCCATACCTGAACCAAACTACCTTTTCCTCAACATACTTGCAGCACTTCCATCTCTGAATACTCATTCATTCACAGATATTTATTTCAGTCAGGGTCTATTCTAATGTCATCTTTTTTATGAGGTTTTCATGACTTCATACCTTCTCCATTCATTAACTTTCACAATGTCCTATAAACACCTCTTTTAGGATGTTTATAATTTTCTAAGAATATATCCATAAAGTTTTACATATGACTACCACCACAAATTGTTTCTGAGTATTCTGCTGTAAAATATCTAGTCACCTACCATATAACACCTCCTTGTTGGGCCTAAATGTATCATCATGTTATTGCTATCACCACTACTGATCTGCTTTCCACTACCTTGTGAACTCACTTGAAATTCCTGCTGCTTGATATCTCATGTCCAACTGAGAATCCCTTAAGTCCTTTTAGTATTACACTCAGATACCACTAAAATATTTCTGACACCCCAAACCTTATCTAAAGCACCATGTGTGAAATCTACATATGGCTTATTTATGGAGGGGAGCACATGGTAGTTTGAGCCAGAAACTAGTCTATGTCACAGTGAAACTCTCTCCTACAGCCAAATAAGACCTCGTTATCGGTTAGTCTGTCTTCCCCATAATATGATCTCATGCCCAAAAAGCACTAAAATCCCAATTAAAACAGACTACCATACTCTAAAATCAGAGTTCATCTAAAGGGAAATGGAGAACCATGGCATTTGCTTTCCAAAGCTTTGTTCTAGGTTAAATAAGGGGGAGTTTACGTGTATTTAAATAAATATATACAAGATACTAGTGTGGCATTAAATCTTTATGCTTTGCTGTCTATTTTGGACTCTGTCAATTAGGAATAGGGTTGAAAATGGTGTTTTCAGAATTCACCTTTGGGTTGGGATTTTTCATGGTTCTGCAGAGGGGTAAAGTTCTTTTTGTACATGTTTCCATATTAAATACCATTCATTAATGTCAAAACAAAGTACTCACAAGTCAAAGTTTGAGCAACAGATACGAGAGCGTGAGGTGAACAAGAGGTAAATGTTTCTGAGCTAAGGTTATTGGATTCCTTTCTCTATTAAATAAAATTTATAGATTATTTATTCATATGGCTATTCTCTTCATCACAAACTAAAGACACAGTAGAGGCAACACAATATAGGCTCAGGATCACTATTAGGCATCCTGGTTAAGTCGGGGCAGAGACTGTCTTCATCAGTTTGGCGGGACTTCTCACTTGGCAACTTGCTCAGGCAGGTCAAGGATGTGTTTCTTGATGCGAGGCATCTGTGGTCAGGTTTCTCAAAGGAGCAAGACTGGAGGTGATATTCAGCAGTTAGGAAGGCTACAAATATTCTCCCTTAACTGTACAAGGCTATAGAATGGGCTCCATCACTGTTATGGTCTACTGGCTGGGAACTAAATCAGGTAGAATTGCCATTTGAGTAATCTGGCTCTAGACAGGGCTACCAGCTTAGATCTGTAGATGGTCAAAGTTGCTTAGTGGGATCTCTTCTAGAGTATGACAGCAGGAATTTGGTCTGCCAAGATCTGGGTGCTCTTGGCTCTTACCTTGGTTCTCCTTTTTTGTCTTTTTCTGAGCCCCAGTGGTCAAGTATCATAGATTTCCCCAATGAGTACCTTGAGAGGAGACCTGAGTGGGCCTCTAGGAAGCATTTCATAATGCTAGGAAAGTTCAGTGACCACTGTGGGTTCTCTTTTTCCCATTGGAAAAACTATAGACCTTGGAAGTTACTTTGGAAGGTGCTGTGCTGACCTGCTGAAGGGCTGAAGTGACCAAAGTAAAACGACCGTTCTTCCCCTTCTTATGTGGTTCTTTCTCAGCCTCTGTGGTCTATGGGTAGGAGAATCTCCAGGTGCTGGCAACTTAAATACGATGACTTGTCTGTGGTTGTGACCTGGTCTTGTGAAAGGGATTGGAGTTAGGAATGACTTATATCATAATTTTGATAATATCACATGTCAGGAAGCTTAAAAATGATGAAAACACAGGCTAAGAAGATATGGTATATATTCACAATTATTGCTTCTCATTATAGAAAAGATGAACTCTTCGTATTTGCAACAACATGGATGAAAGTGAAGGTGACTATGCTAAGTGAAGTAAGTCAGAAAAAGAAAGACAAATACCACATGATTTCAGTCGTATTTAGAATATATAGGAACAAAACAAAGGAACAGATAAAAATAAGCCAAAACAAACCCTAGAAATTTGGCTATAGAATTAAAGTTATGAGAGAGGAAGGGTGGGGAACACAGAGGGAAGGAACCCAATAGTCTGTGGTGGAGAATAATTGAGGCTTTAGGGGGTATGGTATGGTAACATACATCTGAAGAGGTGTGAACCCATACCTCTAAAGTCATATGCAGTGTGCAAACCAATTTACCTCAGTAAAAAAGTACATAAAATAAAAAGAAAATGCAGGCCAAGTGATGACAATTTTAAAAAGCACTTTGTCCAGACTCTAAAGTGGAGAGAAATGTGGCAAATAACAAGGCAGAAGAAAGTGAAGATAACAGAAGCAATTGTTGAAAACAGTTGCAGACAGACTGTTAGAAACGAAAACCTTCATGAAGCCCACAAAATGAAGTGCCTTGACCCCACATCATGGGGCTATTTAGGGTAATCTCACTACCATAGAGTGCTACCTTGATTGCACAAGAAGTGGGGAAGCATTTAAAGCCCAGATCTAGAAACAATTAGAGAATTAGAATACAATTAGAAGAATTACAGAGGTGCCAAAGCAAGTTATCCACAAGCGAATAGTTTGTCATTAGAGGTAAATCACTTACCTCTCTTTTGTTGCTTTCTGTAAAGGAAAAGTTGAGCCTTCTACTCCAGCTTCCATGAGGCAGTGGCAGTGCTGGGATGAAAAATATTGAACGCTCAACACTCATAAGAAAAAGAAAAAAAGTACTAGCCAGAATTTAAGACGCAGAATAAGCTTTCACAAGTGGGTAATATCACTGCAATACAAGGGCAGCCTTAACTGTCTCTCACTGTTTTGCTCTTATCTTCATCCTGATTGCCATGAAGGGACTTAAGACTTTGAGCCATCTCTGCTCACAGATAGGTCCCAAGATGTGGAGTAAATGGTTTAATCTGAAGGGACATTATATATACTGTCAATGGGAAGAAACAGGCAAGCACTGACAAAAATTAGGATTCTTGGTAGAAAATAATTAAAGCCAGTTAAATGCTTAAAAATATAAATATTAATGGAACATACAAAATTTGGAAACAAAATATTTTTATCTTCCTTTCAGAGTACATATTCTAATTTTTAAAGCAGAGAGAGATCTAAAAATCAACCATGAAGAAAGCTTCAGAACTTACTTGGGACATCAAATTAGGTGAATTCGCAGTGAGCAATGGCAATGAAGCAAAGGCCATGGCTAGTCGGGATCCAAATAAACAAATAACATATCATAAGCCTACAAATAATGGCCCCTCTTTGTAAAACACTGGAACATTGCATTTAATGTGGAGAAATCTCAGTGTAACAAAGACATAGAATAAATGGAGAGATGCACAGGAGACCTGAAAAAAGTATTTAGGAAACCAGAGTATTGATTTATACTTACAGATTTATAGATCAAAGACCCCAACACATAGGCCTAAACTGATTTATCCTTTGGCAGGGTATTTAACCATAAATATTCGAAGGTTGTATGTACAAAAAACGGAAAAGCGATTTAGCTGACAATCAGAAACATACTCTGTAAATACAATTGAATTACTTATTTTAGTTTGGGAAAGTAATCTGATATATGCTCGAAGGGAGAA
Source organism: Scalopus aquaticus (assembly GCA_004024925.1). Lineage (NCBI taxonomy): Eukaryota > Metazoa > Chordata > Mammalia > Eulipotyphla > Talpidae > Scalopus > Scalopus aquaticus. Next base: position 36,999 of record PVIJ01013942.1, read on the forward strand.
CTTCCTTCTTTTTAGCTGGAGTGTTTAATTGCTATAGACTTACTACAACGTGCTTTGCTTTAACAAAACTGCTCCACCTACCCAAAATCACTCTCTGAACCGGGCTTTCTTTTCATCTTGTTTTGCCAAAAACTGAAATCACTGCAAGGTGTGAAGGCCTTGTCTAAGGCATTGCAATAATGTCCCTGATATTATGTATGTGTTATTTAGAAGGGAGATAGGTCCTGGGATCTGTTTAAAACATAAAACTTGCTTGTTCAAAGAGACTTTCAATTTCCACCTTAGAAATGATAGTAACATAACCCCCAAGGGGAATATTCTGAGGAAATTAATTTCACTGGAAATAAGACCTATGGTTAGCCTTGAGAACCACTTGCACGACTGAACAACATAATTTTGTAGAAATATAAAAAGCATACTCAGAAAATAGGTGATGGTTGAAGAATTGTAGTGCTAAGAGGAAGAGCTTTTCAGAACTTTCAAATGCAAAGTTTAGAGTTAGGGATTTGAAAGAAGAAGAAAAAACTAAATAAATAAATATATAAAGTTAGGAATTAGAAAGCTGTTAAGAATGACTGCCAATTACGTGCTTCAAATCTAATTCCAAATTCTCCAAAATGTATTTACAAAACTCTAATTCAGAGATTATTAATCTACAAACTGAGAATCAAATCCTGGTTTTCGTCAATACAGTTTTAATGGAACACATCCAGTTTTCTTTGTGGCTGCTTACTCTGAAAATTCTGCTACAATAACAGAATTAAGTAGTTGTAACAAAGACCACTTCAGGCATGGCCTATAAAAGCTAACACATTCACTATCTGTACATTTAAAAAATGTTCATCAACCCCTATTCTAGGTTTATTAGACATTACTATTACCTTATTGAACAGTTTGAGAGACACTGGTTAAATAAAATTAAGATTTTTCTATAAGATTTCTGAGTCTTTAACATACTAAATCCTTAATGGGACTAGTCAATGTTCCACAAACTTATTTGTGACCACAAAATCCCATTTTCATAAATACCTTGAATGACCAATTTTCTGTATAACATTCTTAAGGGAATACTACAATATTCACTTCATTGAAAGACATATTAACAAAGTACTCACCAAGTGCTAAACATTAGAGATTCAGAGATGTGTAAAATATCATCTTTGTTCTCAATAACAATGTTGACTATTTGAGGATTGAACCATTAAACAAAAAATTGCAGTGAAGATCAAAAAGTGCTAAACTGGGGCATATAAAATGATTGTGATACCAGTTTAAAGAAAAAAACAATCAACTTTGATAAGGATAGTGAGAAGTTGGAAAAGAAGAAAGATATAATGGAAAAGATACTTGAACCATGTTTTAAAGTATATACAGAAATTTTCCCTGCACAAAGTATAGAGAATGACATGTCAGACAGAGACCAATATTTTTATAAAAGAGAATTATGGTTTTAGAAATTAAAAGGAATTCATCTCTGAAGAGGTTAAGAAAACATTTGGTTAGAGAAATAGGCAAAATCCACACCTTTTACCTTGAATGATATGTGAAAGATCTATGAGAAACAGAATTATTGGCCAAATTAGAGAGATTACATTCTATGGTGCTAGACTTAGCACCATACAAGATCATGGGGCAAATCAGCAAGGTTTACATTCCCCCTAAGAGAAAGAACTAAATATAACATGAAATTCAGAAAGAATAAGGAAAATTTTGAGTTATAATTTACACCAGAATTTTCTTTGTTGGGTAATGTTCAAGTTCTTTTCTGGATAAAAATGGAGGATTGAGTTGAAATGGTAGCTTGTCAGGAAGAGAGGGAATTTCGACTTTCAAGAAAGTGTAGATTTCATAGAGAAGAGGTATTCCCAATCTGCCTGACAAGCTACACATTTCCACAATATTAGCCTGAATACATTTGGAAATCCAAGCAACAAAAATGTCTGGCACAGAGATTGGCATGATTTACAGCTAGAGAGTGTCAAAACATAATATAAAAAATATGCTTTGGAAACCACAGAAAAGCTTAAGACTAGCAGATTTCTGATAAACAGTTGGTTTATTAGTGTACTTGCCATTTTACACTGCACTGTAAGTATAGTTTACATTTACACTGATGACAAGGATTTTCATGAAGGCTGCTATGGGAAAGACCTAGAAATATTAATATACTTTCAGTTCATAATTTTCAAATTCGGTCTCAATTTTAATTTTTTCTTTCCCCTCACAAAATTCCCACCAATGTCTAGTGACCCCAAAACCATCCACTCCTTTATTTTTCAAAGTTTATCCCTTTATTAACCTACAGCTCTGTAATAGTATTTGCCCTGAAATGACAAAGTCTCTGCTATGAAACATCTCAATTTTCCTTTCTTTTTAACAAGCTAAAAAGTCTCTAGCTCTTTATTAATTCTCTCATCTTTTCTGTCTATCCATTAAACTGACCCAAAGATTATTTTATTAAAGCAACAATTCAATCATCACAGCAATGATTAAAAAACACTTAAAAGTCTGCATAAAACCACATATAGTTTTCAAAGCAGCACTTTTGTAATTATTGGTGGAATAATATTCAATGTCCTGTCCGTATTATTACTGTTATTTATTGAATATAGTAGGACTCTGAGAGGGTGAAAAACTTGTTCAGAATTACATGGATTATAAAGGGTTGAGATGATATTTGAACCTGTAGCCTTTGACTTCCCAGTTACCCAGCTGCCTCCATGACACTACTCTCCTCACAAAGCCTAATCTGAAACACAGGGTTTGCTAGCTAGTGCCCACTACCTGTCTGCCTCATCTCTCACTGCATATATTTGTATTTGTAAAATACTAAAATAATACCTCACACAAAATAACCACTGCAAAAGTTTATCATTATTTCTATCGTCACCTTTCTCAACTTGCCATGGGTTTGTAAGTCAGAACTTTGCCCATATCTTTGCTTTCTTCTCTTCTTTTTTTTTCCTGAATCCATGTAAAGGAATTTACCAAACAATTTAAACGCCCACTCTATGAAATGTATTACCTCTAACAATTCTGCTATAAAATGGGGATGATTCTTTTGTGAGCATTTCTTCCTCAATAGACTCATTTTCATGAGTCAAGCTGTGATTTTTTTTCCATTCTGTTCTCCCCTTCCAAACCTGAATCATTAGGATTTGCACATTTTGTGTGTTTAAGAATCTGTCTAGCCCACTGCTCCCCTCAGCAATGTATTTCAATAGATCCACCTGTTCTGCTTCCGACTCAGTCTCTGGTGAATCCTCTCAATGTCTCCCACCTCCACCCCAGTTCTTCTATGCATAAATAAATAAAAATAAATCTTTTTTTAAAAAAAGAGCATGTTTATTGATGTAAATGTTATCATCCTTACCATCAGATTCATACCTAGCCTTAGAATATCTATGCAACTTTATTAAAGTTGAACTCAGTACAGTACCTAAAATGGAATATACAACTTTTGGAAAGCAAAAAGAAGATTATTATATAAATAGATGTTAATGATCTTTTATGTTAAACCCAGACAGAATTTTTAAATGCATGTGATAATACAGTGACTATTATTAATATACACCATTTTCCTGTGTCATATTTTAAATTTAAATAAAAATTCATTATTCATATTGATTTTAATGGTGCTATTTTCACATTTTTTGTTCTTGGTCCTAATTTATACATTCAATATAAACTCATTATTGTAAATATTTAAGGACCATTAATAAAGTTATGATTCTAAAATTACTATGCTCTCATTATACACGTATTTTGGAAAATGATAAAGTAAAGGGAAATGAAGATCGTTCATATTTATGCATCCTAAAGTAATCACTCTTAGTAATTTAATATGATAGCATCCTGTTTTTCTTGTACATAAAACAAAATTAAGAACACTGTGTATACAATTTTGTACAATTTTATTATTTAATATTATATCATAGCACGTCCTCATACCTTTAAATATTTTATGAGCACTATTTTAATGCCTTCAGAGCATATATAAAGCATATTTTATTTAATCATTTTTCTACTTCAGTGTTTTAAATTACTTACCATTATTTCCATGTACTTTTTCCATATACTACTTTCCAAATATCATTACCATTTTCTACATAAGTTTTGAAATTACTTTCCATGATTAGTATTATAGACAATAAAAGTAGTAAGTACAAATGCCTATCTTTGTACATAAATCTTAATTTATGCTTTAGATTATATAATTATAAAATTGTAAGTTCATACTTTGTTTCTGCCTTATTTACAACACCATTTGAAACCACAGGTCACAAGTCACTAGAGTATTTAACAAGAAGTCTTAAGATTAAAAGCATTTAAGAATACAAAACATTGAGAGGCAATTCAGTTATATCAAAAGAGTAAGAATGTTATAAATCAGATACAAACAAGGTGCCAAGAAGAGAGTATTAGCAGCTTTCATTAAAAGTTCTATTTACACTATATTTACACTTGTTCTGTATGTTGTCATGAAATTCATGAAATTGAAGTTGTCTAGATGGTTTGTTGAGAGGGGCAAAAATGACTTTTTATAATAGTCTGCGTTTAGGCAAAATGAGCCACTGCCATCACATATGGGATACCTCAATTGTCCTTGAGCCTATGAAAATTGCATATCTGGTTTTACATGTTTGTTATACAAAATTGAATTTATTCACAATATGTTTGACATAGCAAATTGCATTTATTAAAATGTTTGCTGTAGAATATTGAATTAACTTCATAGTTTCAATACACACATCAGCACAGTAATGATTAACTCACTGCCTATGCCATCAATAATTTTATTCTGTAACTTTGCCAAATGGCATGAATTCAGTGGAAATTAATCTTCTGCCTATGCTTTCTTCTACATTTGATTCATTTCTAAAGAAAATATAAAAATTGTTTCTTCATCAAGGTACACTCCTAAAAAAGGTAATTAACAGAAAAATCCTATAAAATTTCAAGGCTCTTTGTATTTTTTTCCTGGAGGTTTATATAAAAGTTCATCTATTCAACAAATTCATAGTGAGCTGAATTATACAAAGAACTACACAGGTTACTGGGGATACAGTCCCTATAAATAAAACATGTGAAGTTAAAATTCTCCTTAGATCTATTTTCTTTATCATTTACTAATTTTTCTCCTGAGATTTCTAATTTAGTTATATTAAGGAAATCTATTCATTGTCTATATTATTTATGATAAATATATTTCATAGCCTCAATATACATTATATATGTTAAATACAAGAGATCTTTATTTCCAACTATTGCTTTTTTTCTTTATATTTCCATTGTTTTATGCTTAGTAATGCTTTTCCCATATCAAGATCAGATATACATCCAGTAATATTTCCTATTCTTCTTTTCATCTCATACTAAATCCTTAATTCCTTGGAAATGAACTTTGATGAAGAGTATAAAAAAAATAAGTAGTTTTTAAACAAAATTTCTTATAAGCCCACTGCAATTCAAAATATTAACTTTTTTATATTCTAAAATTATGATACTTTATCTCTTGCATAAGAATTTTCATGTAGACATTACAGAAGTATTGATATTTGTGTTTTCCAATACAAGAAGACAAAGATTTCTATGATGTATTCTACAGGAATTTTTTTTTAATTCCATTCTTGGTCCTTTCCCCCACACAAAGCAGTTAGCACCTCAAAGAAGGTAATTACTGGACACGCCCCCAAAACATGGCGGTGAACAGACGCTAGGATCAGGCTCTCCTGCAAAAAATTGATTCTTGGGGAAAAATATCCCTAACTTTGAGAGCTGTCTCAACGAGAACCGGATACCCTACGCAATACAATCGACCCTGGCGGTGCTTTGGACTTATAAATAAACTGAAGAGTCGGAGTAAAGAGAAGAGAGGGGACATCTAATCCCACACAAAGGAGGAGCAGAGAGGAGAGATGGGCGGACCAGCTCCCCCTGAGAGCCACTGAATACAAGGTTAGAAACTGCGGTGAGGTCGGAGGGCTCCGGCCAGCCGACTGGGAGCGCGACCCCCACTCCCCCA
>PVIJ01013943.1:0-43020 GCA_004024925.1 Scalopus aquaticus
ACAGATACATGAAAAAATGCTCAACATCACTTATAATCAAGGAAATGCAAATCAAAACCACTATGAGATACCACCTCACACCTGTGAGGATGGCACACATTAAAAATACAGGCAACAACAAATGCTGGAAAGGATTTGGAGAAAAAGGAACTCTTCTACACTGCTGGTGGGAATGTGAACTGGTCCAACCACTATGGAAAGCTGTATGGCGATTCCTCAAACTGCTAAACATCCTATCTTCTTAATGATTATTAAAGTAGTGACATAAAGAACCCTGATAGTAGGAATTTTGAGAAGTTTCTGCTTTTCAGCATTAACTAACACTTGTCCACTCTTGATGATTTCCCATATGACCTAACTACATTGAGAGAGAGAGATAAGGATGAAACATTTTGTTACTCAGAGATTATTTTAAAAATATGTTTTTAAAAATTGGTATTGAACGGCTCTGACATTGAGAATTGGTATAATTACACTGGTCAACAAAGTTTTACAAAAGTCATGTTACAGATATAAAAGTAGTCATTCCCTATCAATTTGTATGTGCTCAACACTAATATGACAGTCAAATTCTAATTTTGGCTCTAGTTTTTTTTTGTAATCTGCAATAAAGTGATGTTTACATCACGAAATACATACCAATAGTAATAGGCCTATGGTTAATAGCTGTAAAAAATCAAGTCATAGACTGCTTCTTAGATTTCTTCGCTTGTCTTGTACAGCTGTTCAGGAATAGACTAGATGGAAGGCGGTTTCCACTGTGCAAAAGCACAGTCTTAAGACTCAGTTTCGAAGAATCTAGAAATAGTCTCCATTTTTGTGGGTCATGAGTGATTTCTCAGGCAATCATGAGCCCTCAATATTGGAACAGAACGCCAGAGTACTTTCCTTTCTGAAAAAAGGCTCCAACTGCTGGTGGAGCTTTCGATATAAAGTGTGACATCTTCTTCTAGAAGATTCCATTGTTGGAGTCTTGATCCGAGCAATGCTGCCTTATTGTTGGGTAAGTCCAAATCACGAACCAGGTCATTTAGTTCTTCCTGTATTAGTCTGTGTGGGGTTGATGACGCACCACAGTGAAAATCTGGATCACTGCATGCTGAGGGAACAGGAGAAGAACAGGTTGGCTCCCCCTTGTCCTCATCAGATGAATCAAGAGAATCTTCTGCTGGAGGTTCTGGATAGGAAGTCCCTCACCATGTGGAGCTGGTCTCAATGCAGATGGAATGTTTGGGTAGACTATTCTCAATTTCTTTTGCTTAGTTATTCCACCAGAAAGAGGAGGAACCAAGCAGAAGTAACAGTCTTTTATGTGGTTGCTTGGCTCTCTCCATACCATGGGGACTGCAAATGGCATTGATGGTCTTTTGCCATTTCACCACTGTGAAAGCTGTGTTGTCCATGTAGCACAGCATATATGCGAGGACCAAGGCTTGTCTTGGTCACGAACCTTGCATCCAAAGTAAAGATGAGAAGCCTTCTTCACTTGAGAAGTGATACTTTTCTTCTGGTTGGCAAATGTCTCTTCCCCACAAATAGAGCAGAAATTGTCCACACTTTTTTTTTTTTTTTTGGAGGCTGTCGTGATTATTTATTTATTTATTTATTTTTTGGTATAAATATATATTTTTATTGTTATTGATATCTTTTACATTCTGTATTCCCCTTGGGTAAGCCACCACCAATTCACCTGTGATCCATCTCCGTGGTCCCTTATGTCCTTTTCTACTCCATTTTGTGCCCTTATCCTCCTCCCATTCCCCCAAGTGTCTCTCTCCTATTTGGTTTCCCTATAGTCTTGTTATAAGTGAAACCGTTCGATATTTTTCTCTTTCTTTCTGGCTTGTTTCGCTGAGTACGATCCCCTCTAATTCCATCCATGTCATTGCAAATTGCATGTGTTTATCTTCTTTGTCCATGCTATTAATGCACTTTCGAGATATTACTGTTCTGTATTGTGCCTAAATGGATAAAATAATAACAGGTCTATGGAACAGTAGCTTAAACTGTCTCACACAAAGTCTGAATATTTTCAATGCTCAACCTTTCTGCAGGGCTTTCTGTAGTGCACTGCTGATGTCAGCTTACTTCAGCAGCCGCCTGGCTGATGCAATCAACTCTGGATAATGTGTGCATGATGGTATTATGCAATGCGATGCAGTATGACATCATTCTAGGCTGAATTAAGATGTTGTTGCAGTCCTACTGGATAAATTTACACAGTGAAACATATAAAATAAATTATATGAAATGTCTTCAAAACGAGAGCTAATAAAAAATTTTCAGGGTTATATTCATGTTCAGCACACCAAGATACTACAGATCAGGGCCGTTTAAGTCAGTAACAATTTCACTGTTGACCAATGTTATTTTTATTTAAACGCTGTATACAAATGTGAAATATAAAGCAAAAGTGAAGTATATGTACCACTTAAAATGGTTGGTTTATATAAAATGCTACCCACCAATTTACAAAAACTACTTGCATTTCTTCTCAAAACTAGAAAATCCACAACTCTGTGAAACAAAATTGAACTTACTAATAGTCTGAAGGGTATGCCCTCATATGTGTCTTGTGCAACGTATTTTTTAAAAGGTGTGAACCTATGCCTCTGAATCATATACAGTGTTGTAAATCAGTGTTGTATCAATAATAAAAAAGATAATAAATTTTAAGGAATATATTGATGAATTTTCAATATGGTAAAATGTATCACTTTAATTTCCCTGCCCGCCACTGCCCTCTCCATACCAAAGACACATTTCCCAGACCTCTGTCTGCCACGTAATTGTCAATTTAATAGCGTAAGAACTTAGAATCTGATGGACTGAATGACTCTTTATATTGTTGAGAAACAGCTTCAGACTCTTTGGCCTTTAATTTTTTTAAAGCAGTATATGGAGCATAGCAAGCTCATTTGGTCTAAAAGGCCTTTGGTGTCATTGAGTTTCTGGACAATTTCCCCTTTGTAGCCTGTACCTAGTCCTGCCATCTAAAATGTTTCCCTCAGGGGAAGCCCTGACTCATGAACACTCATTTTTAGCAACAGAGAATTGTCTATTCCAATACAAACAACCATCCGTGCTTTGGGACTTGTTAGACTTAATACATAAATAATGTATTAAAAGTTAAAAGTGACAGAATAAAATTTTAAAAGTTTAAATGTAAAAGTTTATAAAAAGGAATAAAATATTGTCATTTGCAATAGTGTGGATGAATCTGAGAAGCAGACACAAGAGGCTCTATACTGTGCGATTCTAGTTATATAATATTCCGAAGGCAAAGGTATAGGAAATTGATAGTGATATTGGGAGTGGTAATGGGAGGAGATCAACTTCAAATGGAGAATATTTTTTGGGTGAAGAAAATTTTTCCTAAATTGTGATGGTGGTTGCCTTAGTCAAAACTTAAGAAACACGGCAGACCTCTCCTGCCTTGCCCGCTGCTCCCCTCAGCAGTGTATTTCTGATCTGCCTGTTCTGCTACCCGCTCTGTCTCTGGTGAACCCTCTCGCCGCCCCACGCCTCTGGCCTGTACCCCAACTTGTATGTATAAATAAAAAATAAATCTTTAAAAAAAACAAAACAAAAAAAAAAAAACTTAAGAAACACAAGAAGATGAATTTTGCTCTATCAATATATGCCTTTATAAACATAACATGAAAGAAAAGAAATAGAATGAACAAGCAAGTGGAATATACAGTGGTAGATAATTGAATTTCATTCTAGTTAGCTTGGATTTTGAGCTTTATGAATTTTAATAGTTAAACTTTAAACTGATGACAAAGTCCATATTTTTATCTTTATTTATTTTTTAAAGATTTATTTATTTTTACATACAAGCTGGGGTGCAGGCCAGAGGTGTGGGGCAGTGAGAGCCGTTCACCAGAGACAGAGTGGGGAGCGGAACAGGCAGATTAACTGAAATACACTGCTGAGGGGAGCAGCGGGCAAGGCAGGAGAGGTCTGCTGCGCCATGTGGGAATCTCCCTGGCTGGGCATCGAACTTGTGCTGCAACTGCAGCCACAGCCGCAGCCACAGCCACAGCTGCTAACAGCTCCACAGCACTGTGCTTAACCCATTGCGCCACCAGGAAGGCCCCAAAGTCCGTATTTTTAAAAGGAATACTAACATTTACTTTTATTTTATCAGCACATATATTACTTTTGTGCCAGACATTATCTAAAAGTTTTTATAAATATCAACCATTTTAATCCTCATAACAACTCAGTGAGTTACACAATATTAGTCTAGTTTTGCAGATTAGGGGACTGAGCTGCAAAGAAAACATCCAATTTTCCATGGTCGCTCAGCTGGTGAGTGGTGGGGAAAAGATTTGCACTCTGTCAGTCTGGTTCCAGTCTGTGCTCATAATCACTACAGTTATGAAGACATGATTCTTCTTCTTCTTATTATTATTATTATAGCTTTTCCCAGCTTTACTGAGGAATAATTGACAAAATTATATATATTTAAGGTGTACAATGTGATGATTTGATACACATATACACTGTGAAATGATGCTACAATTCAGTAAATTAACATCTATCACCTCACACACTTTTTTTTTAAATATGTGGCAAGAAAACTTAAGACCTACTCTCTTAGAAATTTTCAAATAAACAAAATATTAGCTATAGTCACTAAGTTGTACTTTAGAACTCCAGTCTGCAGACTCTTTTGATGCCACTTTCCTAGTTAGTAAAATTTAAATTATAGTTTAATTTTCATGAGGTAGTATATAGAGAGAATGCTAGGAATTGGGAACCTATAGTTGAGATCATTGTGTGCAGTGTGTAACTTCTGAAAAGTCACTTAATCTTCTAAATCCTGGGGAAATAGGAATGTTCATCCAGGTCAAGTTATTTCACGAGTTTATTACAGTCTCAGGGTATGTGCATACTCAAACACGAAGTGGAGAGTAGAGTGCTGTTTGAGTCAGCCAATCAGTATGATGTGGCTCATAGGACTCTCCAGAGCTTATAAATGTGACTGTTTATTTCCTTAAGGAGATTAGGTAATGTTGTATAATACAAAACTGCAAACATTTATCAATATTTGACTTATGCAGCAATATACATGTCCAAATTAAAATAAAAGTACTTATGTTTTGTGCTTCCTAACTGGTATCCTTGTTTCCCTCTTTGTCTTACTGTATTTCTCACAGGCCATTCCATTTTTTTGAAAATCAGTAAATTAGGGCACATAATTATTATGTTTGAAAGCTCTTCACTGGATTCTCACTGCATTTAGAAAGTAATCCAAACTTCCATATAACCTGCAAGATTTTTATGAAATCTGCAAACTTTTATCAGGCTAGTCATAATGGCTTTCTTTATACTCATGCATACTTAAAACTTATTCTTATCCTTGGTAGGAAGAATAATGGCCTCCCAAAGGTGTCCATGTTCTAATCTCCAGAGCCTGTGGATATGTCACCCATACACGTAAAAAAGAACTTCGCAGATGTGATGATGGATCTTAACTTTGGGGAAATTATCCTGGACTATCTAGATAGAGCCAGTATAGTTACATGTGTTCTTTTTTATTTATTTATTTATTTTTAAAAATTTTTTTTATTTATACATACAAGCTGGGGTACAGGCCAGAGGCGTGGGGCGGCGAGAGGGTTCACCAGAGACAGACTGGATAGCAGAACTGGCAGATCAGAAATACACTGCTGAGGGGAGCAGCGGGCGAGGCAGGAGAGGTCCGCCACACCATGTGGGATTCTCCCCTGCTGTGCATCGAACCTGCGTTGCCGCCGCCGACAGCTCCACAGCGCAGCGCTCAACCGCTGCACATGTGTTCTTAAAACCAGAGAACTTTTCCTGGCTAGGTCCAAAAATGAGACAGACCACAAAAGTAGTGTCAGAGTGATACTTTGTTACTGGTTTTGAAGGTGAAGAAGAGGCCATGAAAGTATGGGCAATGATCTTTAGATATTTAAAAAGGCAAGCGATGGATCTTTCTTAGAACCTGTGAAAAGGAACTTGGACCTGTTTACGCTTTGCTTTTAACCTAATGAAACCTAGACTTCTGACCTTTCAACCACCAAGATAAAGCATTTGTATTCTTCTAAGCCACTAAGTTTGTGTTAATTTTTTTATGGTAACTATAAAAAATGAATAGACCACCCTTGGTTACCCGTACTTGCTTTTCTCTTTGCTTATAATGCATTCTCTAACCCCACATCAAATCTTCGGAGATAAACCCTTTTCAAATTTTAGGTCTATCTTAATAGTCCTATCTGCAGCATTCCTCTCACACCACCAACTCCTGATAAATTCTAAAACAATGCATTTTATTTCTTTCACGACCTATCACTGTCTGAATTTATCTCATATTTTCTCATTTGCTTATTCACGTTTGTTTCTTCACTTAAGGTTATAAACTCCGTAGCATTGAAGACCATGTCTGTGTTGTGCATAGCTGTATATTTAATTCCTTCAGAAGAATCTGGCAAATATAGACACTCAACAAACATTTGTTGAATGAGGCAATGAATTAGACCAGAGAGGTGGTTATTTCACACAAAAGTCAGAGTCTGAGCAATATTCTGAGGTGTGAAACTACTTATGTTTCTGAGAAAAATCTATGCTACCAAAGACTGATGTCAAGAGAAAAAAGCAAAATGAGGTGGAATCTAAGAAATGGGTGGTGGTGGTACTGCTGTTCCTCCTCTTCTGTTTTCTACCTCCTCCTCCTCTTTCTCCTCTTTTTATTACTATTTTCCTTATACATCTTTTTATTCTTTGAAATATATTGCTACATCTTCTATGTAATTGGGAGTTAATTTATTAACAAAATAGGAAGTAGCTGAGAAATAAATGCATAACAAAGTCAAAAAGACTTGGTGATCAATTGAATGTGAGTGAGAGAGAAGGAAGAATGTCTCCCTGTATTTCTGATCTTTGAGATGAGAATAATAGTGGTAGTTTTAATTTATATAAAAAACAATGTGATATGATTTAGCTATCCCATTTCCATTCGTCAGTCCAAGAACAATAAAATACTATTTCAAAAAGATATCTGAACTTGTGTGGTCATCACTTAGTCACAATAAGCAAAAGTTGGAAACAACCTAAGTGCCTATCACTAGATGAGTGCATAAGAAGTAGCACAGCTACACAGTGGAATACTACTCAGCTATTAAAAAACACTAAATACCACCATCTGCAATAACATGGATGGGACTTGAGAGTATTATGCTAAATGAAAAAAGTCTCAAGGAGAAAGATAAATACTATACAACTTTACCATGTGGTAGAAAAAGAAAAAAAAAACAAATGAACAAACAAGAGGAAATAAAAACAAACTCTTGGACTACAAGAACAAAATAGTGGTTACCCAAAGGGAAGGGGGAAAGAGAATATGTAAATTAGGTAAAAGGGGTCATTTGTATGGTGGTGGTTAGAAACTAGACTTCTGGTGGTGAACATGATGTATACACACAGATGTTGATTTACAAGGCTGTACACCTGAAACCTGTGTTATAAACCAGTGTTACTTTGATTAAAAAGAACAATGTGACATAATCGTTTCATTTTTGGACTCTGAGTATCGTGGACTTGTCCAGAGGGAGATATTCATGTAAGCACTTAGAAATGCAGGTCTGCAGCTCAGGAGGGCAGCCTTAACTGGAAATCAGTAGCATGTAAATGGAAGTAAAGTCAAGGGATCTAATAGTAACGAAGTCCAATATATTGGGCAAGGAGGTAAAAAAGATGATCAATACTGCAAGCAAAATAACTTTCTGAGAAGAATTAGCAGAGAAAACTTGAGCAAAAAAGCAGGAAGTGTAAGAGAAATATGTAGGAGTAGGATGACAGGGGAGGAAAGAGTTTCCTTAAGAAGAGAGTTGTTGGAATAACAAACACTGTAAAGAGGAAAGAGGAAGGAGCTTTGGGTTTATGAACAAGTGGTGTTGCTGTCCCTTGCAGTGTAGTATCAGTAGGGCTTGGTGATGATGTCCTGATGCAGAGGGTCAGGTATGGCTGAGAGGTAAAAGAGTGGGAGTGAAAAAAACAATATAGAGAAAGTGTGAAATTTAGGGGAATATTTGTTTCTGTTTGTTTTTTGAGGAAAGAGGAGGATAGTGGCAAAGTAATGTTTGAAGGAAATGGGAAGGGGCAGGATAAAGGTTAAGGAGTAGTATTAACCCTGAAGGTGCTGAGATGTCTTTTGTCCTGAGACAAGAAGTGTTGGTATCAGGTATTTCTGAGCATTTACTCACTTTGCAGTCAAGTATCTATCATGTAGAATCTTAGATATTCCACTTAGCGTAGCAAACTCGAGTGAGTAAACATCTTTGAAGTGTAATTCCTTACCTGTGAATTGAGAAAAGTAATACTTTTCAGGGTTTCTGTGAAAATTGAATTGGTAAAAGTTCACCCATTAAACACATAATACACTGTTGGGATGGACTTGAAATTGTGACAGATTTCTGAGCTCCCTACTCAGAGTCCTAAAATTAGTTCAAGTACTAAGAAATGGTTGAGTCCTCTATTCTGAGCCCAACCATGTCTATTAAACAGCCACACCTGCTCTACACCTATGTATGTTTTACTCTGTTTCCAAATCATAATATATATTAAAGCCACACTTAGAGAGAAAAAGCCCAAGTTGTGAAACTTGAAAGGAAAAGAGAGAATTCAAACTTATCAGTTCTCCCATAGATATTTGCTGTGCTTCTGTCTTGCTAGGAGCATTTGGTATGATGGAGAGAGGAGACTGAACCTGAGGGAACTGTGAGAGGTTTTTAATCTTTCTTATAAAAGCTTTGTGTACAGTTAAACTTCAATAGGTATATTGATAAGCTGATAATAACTCTCTTAATAACAGATACTGAAATGCTGGTCTGAATAAGCACTGTGTGCTATGTACACTGACTCTTACTACAAGTCCTGTGAACTTTATAATTTTTTGTACCCTCAGCATCTATAATTCCAGTGTTGTAGATTCTCCATGTATGTACTTTGTCTCTATGCTTCTAGGAAGGTTCCACAGAATGTGCCTGAAAATTGTGCCAACCCTTTGATATTGGATTTTTGGTTTTTTAAATTATCTCTTAGAATAGAACCGGCAAATCCAGAGAATAAATGTCCCCCCTTCCCCGCAACATATATTCTCCTGTTACTCACTTTGAGTATTAACAAGGTTATTCGCTTGAATATTCAAGTCTTGAAATCTCTCAGATATTCTAGAAATAATTAGCAAAAGGTGATTTTTGGTTTTTATGAAGTCCATTCTTTTAAGTGGGAATGGGGCACCCCTAGGGAAGAGTTTTGTGGTGGCACAAGTAGTTGAAATGAGAAATGTCTTAAGTGGCAGGTTAAACTGAGGAGTATAGGATCAGAGCACCTTAGGAAGTTGACCTCCTCTGGAACACTTCTCCAAGGTTTTCTAACTCCAAACTAAAATTCAAAGGTCCGGTTTTTCTATTAAGAAGAGTGATAATGTGTTTCTTACCTAATCTCATTCTACAGCCTAATTTCTACTGGGCTTAATGCATCAAAAATATGTTTGTGTGCTCCACTTATATTTCTTGTTTCATATAAACTGATTTTATAAGACTCCACATATAGCTATTTGAAGGTTATGGATATGACTTTCACTTCTTTTGTACTGTCCTCTCCCTTCCTCCTGTGCTTAGCACATTGCAGGGCACCTAAGCACTGCTGGATTATTATGAACGGTTGACCCACCTGCACTGTAAAGAACAACCTTTCTGATTCTAGGTGGATTCAGGTAGCAAATTATTAGATTATGTAGAACACACTGAGGTTATTCAGATCTTGGCAAGTATGAGTGTAGCACAAAAGTTCATAGATACATCTCTTAAATGGTACATGCACCTGGGACTGCCATATTCCTCAGAAAACTGGCTTAGGAATAGTAACACCACCATCTACTTTTATGTAGCTCTTTGCAATCTGGAACTTAGTTAATAATACATTACTCATTTGTGTCAGTAGACCCTGTACACTGGTCAGGGCAAAACCCTTTTCTCAAATGAGTACGTAGAAATACAGGGCTTTGTATTAAAAAATTTGTGAGTGGAGAGCTGATGTTTGAATTTTCTGCATCCAAATGCAGTGTACTTCCCATTCTTCTACACTATTTTTCTACATAGTGAAACTCTGGGCAAGAGGGACCTTCAGTTGTGAACCCCCCAAATGAGAGATATGAAATGATAGAGTATCTATCTTCTTAATTCAAATACTGATGTATCACAAATTTATTTGTCTAAAACAATTTCATCATCTGGACTTTACCTGGGTATGGTTTTAATAGTTCCCTTCAGAGTCTGGGAAAAGAAACAGAATTTAGGAAAAGGACAGGGATACTTCTTTAGTTAAAAGAAAGGGTTAAAATCCATCCTTTGAAAGTCTGACAAGAGAGTTCTGAATTCTCTAGATGCCAAAAACTAGGCTAAAAGGCTGTGTTTCCTCCCTAATGTCTTTTTCAGCTTATAGGGAAAAAGTTGAATGTGTGTCTGGGGGAAGGGCTAGCGAGGGAAGAACAGGACTCTTTCTTTCTAACAGGCTTTTTTTTAAAAAAAAAAAAAGAAAGAGGAATAAACATTGTTTCTGTAATTAAGCCCCATTGATGTTTAAAACATAAATTAAATAGGGACAGTTCAAGGCACAGAGGCTCGTGTTCTGATTTGGTTGTTTACCATCAATCAGACTGTTGCTTGGCAGACACTGGATGGTTATGAGCCTGAACAAGCTGAAAAGGGGCAGGAAAAGAAGTGGAGGCAGCATTCTTCCTATTTAAAGCTGCATCGCTTGAAAAAAGTTTTCGCAGACTGTGCTGGAGCTGGTGCTGAAAAAGGGGGTTTGCAGAGGCTGCCCTGGGGCTGGTGCTGAAAGAAGAGCCCGCAGCTGACTTCATGGTGCTACAATAATCTTAGAACCTACTTTTCACTCTCGAGAGGATCCACATGTCTAATATTTAGACATAATGGCAAACTGGGTGGAAGCAAGACCTCTCCTCATTCTTACTGTTTTATTAGGGCAATTTGTCTCAATAAAAGCCCAGGAAGAAGGCGAGGATGGTGAGTTTGCTGTTTACTTTGCTTGTGATGTTTATTGCATGGTTTAGGAAATAGGTGGAATGTTAAGTCTTGGGAAAAGCATGAAGAAGGGGTTATGTTTTGAAGCTGAGAAGGAGGCTGACAGAATTGCACCTGGGAAATGGTCAGAAGACAATCGGGATGTTTGCAAAATCAAAGCCTCTTATTTGCTTGCTATTGGAAAGAGTACACTATGAATATTTCTGGGAAAGCCAAGGATAATTCTTTTGGTCGAATTTGAAGAGTGGGTGTTTAAAGTAAAGATGAATGCTTAAAACAGAACAGTAAAAACACTTTTAGTTGGAGGAGCTCTGTTCTGTGTGCTGGAGTTTTAGAGCAAGAAAAAGTCGCAGTAGAAGCTGGGTAGGGTGGAGTCTTTTTTGTACTGAACTTCAGCTGCTTCATAAAATTCTTTGTTTAGAAAAATCTCTCCAGCCACTCTAATAACTGATTTTTCTTTGTCTGTGGCTCCTTACTCTTTTCTCTTTATAGACTTTCACTTTTCCATTTTCAGTTCTGGTCCTAAAATCACTTTGCTTGCTGAGAACAGTCTCATTTACTTCTCCATGACAGAGGCTGATAGAAGCCAGATTTCTTAAACTGGTATTTTCCCACCCTACTGACTGTATTGTCAGGACAGTGGTGGTTCTCTGTTGGATGGTGGAAGGCAGGAAATCTGCATGCCTTACATGTAATTTGTTTATCATGGAACATTTGTATGGGTATTATCCTTTAGACACAAGTTGCTTTTTTATTTTTTTTTTAATTTTAGACAAATTTTGCCTGACTACCAAATTCTTCCCTATGCAATTGGGTGTGTTAGGGCTGGGTTGTGTGGTATGGTTAAGCAAAAAAAATGTATGGCTGCTACATACTATGAGTAAATATTTAAATTGATTCCACTGATTATTAAATCCTTACTCCCCAGGGCTGAAATTTCAAATACAATCATGTTTTCTTTCATAAGAGGCCATTAGATTTTCATTGCTATTTAACATCAAGCTCAAGCTTTCAAAATGTAGCAGATCTATTAAACTTTTCTGGTATTGTTGTTCACATATATTTTTGTATATATGTGTACATATGTAAGCACTTGTGCACATATATATATGTATATATATATTTTCAATATTTGCTTCTTTGTATTTTTGCTCTAAAGAAGTTCATAAAGTTTATCTAGAGACCAACAGTTCTAAATAAAAAAATAATTAAAGAGTGAAAATAAGAATCTGGGATGAATATCCAACAATCTGTCCAGAGTCCCATAGAGGGGGCACTTTCTAAAATCATGGAACATTTTAATGTTACTTTTTATGTTTTAAAAAACAAGACAATTTATAACAGGTAAAAACTCTTGTATTTCTTTGTAGTGTTGTGAAAAGTATGTGCTGTTTGGAAACACTGAGAAGATAATTGAATAGGAAGTAAAAACCAGGAAAGGGGAGAAAAATACAGAAAAGTTGTAGTAGAAATAGTAAATCTGATTATAAAAGGAACAATTGGCTCCCCTCCCCCACCAAAACAACCAACAACTTTAAAATTAATACAACTTTCCTTGTTAATATATTTTTAAATAAATATTAAGAAAGTATAGAAATAAATGAACATGACTAAATGAGGGAATGTTTCTAGGGTATATGGAATAGATAATATGTTAAACAACTTTACCAAATATTCATAATTACTCTGTAGGTCTTTCTGAAAAAAGAGCAATATTTAATTTTCCTTAATATTAATCTACAGAAATGTTAGGGATACGATGCCTGGTGCAGAGAGTCCCCAACCCTATACTAGCTCCTCTTCCCCTAATATAACCATGCAACATAAAAATCAGAATCCTAAACATCAGGTTCTATAAAAATGAACAATTGTGTGCATAGATATTGTAAAAAGTAAGTTACTCATTTTTATTACTTACTTGAAGAGAATATATGATAAAAATTCAATAGCAAAATAAAATAGTCATGACCCCAATTAAAGGGAATATAGACAAGCATTCCAGAAAGTATATTTAGAGTTATATAACTTATATATATATTTTTTAACGTAAGAGGTATTGTATGACTACTTGGCAATACTTTATTTTCCCTGTTCAGGCTTGTCAGAAACTCATGAAAAGTATCAGAATTTTGAAACACCAGATAATTTTAAGTTTTGGAAAGAGTAGGCTTAGGTAAAAACTTTAAACTGAGAAAAATTCAGGCATATATACAAAACATGTGACTTTTTTTTTTCAGTTTTAGCTGTATGTAAATCATATAATGTGCCATTGTCTTTGTATAACTATGTCCTTTTGCACATGTAGAAACCTGTTCTTACATGTGAGCACATATTTACAAGCTTTTATTTTTTCTTTTCAAATTTTTAAGGTATAGTTACCATCAGTTTGACTATGGTTATTTACTGTAAATATAAAACATAAATATAGTGCTTGCCTGATAGAAATACTAACAGAAGATGAGATAAAGTAATTAAAGCTTTACGCCTTTTAGATCAAAATTATTTCTATTCTCACTAAATTTTAAGAAATGAATTTAATTTTTAAATTTAATGAACTGAGAGGAAAAGGGGAATTGGGCTAACTTCTCTTGACACTATTAACAAAAATTAGAGTTAAGACGACAGCATAAGCTTTTCATGAGTGTTTTGGGTGTGTTTGTGATGGGGAGGGCTCTGGAAGGTTTCCTGATTGTTTTGTTTGGGAAAATACCTGTGCATTTTTGGAGATTTTTATATTTCTAAATAAGGTTTGACACCTAGTAAGATATATAAGTGGTTATACTTAATCTTGGAAAATAATCTTTTATTTGAATCAGTTATGTCAACAACAGAGAACCAATGAAGAAAAGCGAAGGGGAAGGTGTAGCAATGTATAATTTCATTTCCAGAGCCTGTAAATATCAGTGCTTTTCAGAGGCCAGGCAGATAACATAAAAGTGAAACAAACAAGTATTTATACATCAACAGGAATGATGGACCTGTAGAGAACTGAAGATGCATGCCCACTTTAAATCATTGAAAACTAATTTTTTCAGGAAGTATTGCCTAAGCCAAATATAATATATTGGAGTGCCAAATATAGCTCATGGATCATAAATTTACAACCCTCTTGTCACCTTACACTCATGTCCTGGACTCAAGCCAACTTCTGATTACTAAGAGATGAGGGACTAACAGTCCTTTCTATATCATGGTCTCCTGCACTTTTATTGTAGTTTGTCTGCCATTTATCCCATCATTAAAATATAAATATGAAGAAGCAGATGTCAGTAGTACTTGAAGGGAATACTTTTAAAGGAGACAGAGAATGTGAATACATAGTTTAAGATACTTGTTCATTAGTAAATTGTTTCAACTCATTACTATTGAGAAAGATACTTTGGTTTCTAAGAGACATAAATTTTTAAATGTGCGTTTTAATCTAGGTTCAGTTGCATGCAGCAGAATGTGGTAGTTTATACACAAAGAGGCACTTTTTTCTTTTATAAAAGAAGCTCTTAGGTAGTAAAAGTCTGGTATATTGATTTACAAAGTCATCAGGGACTCAATCTATTTCTAACTCTATTCTCTTACCCCTAGAGTACAGTCTATGATATTGTACTCCCACGTGGCTGCTGGAGCTCCAGCCATTACATGTGCTTTCCAGGCATCTGGATAGAAGATGGGAGACAAAGGTTTTTTTCTTTTCCTTTTTCTTTTTAAATGGAGACTAGTAAGTCTTTATACCATTTCAACTTATTACTGTTGTAGATGGCCAGTATTTAGTTATATGATCAAACAAAACTAAGGGCAGCTAGGAAATGACATCTTTTAGGTGAGTGACACTAACAATTTACTAAATAGAGTTCTGTTATGAAGGCTATAAAAGGGAGAAGAGGTATAAGGAGGGAGCTATAGTTCTGACCACAATAAGCATAAGAGTTAGCCACTTTCAGTAGAATAGATCTTCTGGTTACAATATATTGATAGTTTGGTGATCAGATTCACTCTAGTTATTTTTTACTTCTGAGTAGACAGTGAAGGCTAAGAATACTGTATGCCACTTAAGTATACGGTTACTTTCTTATACTCTTTTTTTTTTTAAGATTTATTTTTTATTTATACATACAAGCTGGGGTACAGGCCAGAGGCATGGGGCAGCGAGAGGGTTCACCAGAGACAGAGCAGGTAGCAGAACAGGCAGATCAGAAATACACTGCTAAGGGGAGCAGCGGGCAAGGCAGAAGAGGTGTGCCGCGCCATGTGAGATTCTCCCTGGCCGGGCGTCGAACTCGCGTCACCGCTGCCGACAGCTCCACAGCGCAGCGCTTAACCGCTGCGCCACCAGGGAGGCCCTGCTTTCTTATACTCTTAAGATAAGTTTAGAAGTATCTATAATTTTTATCCACATTAAAATGAGGCTTTATTTTGAAGGGTATCTTAAATACGTATGTGCAGATTGATAGACTTAGTGATATAATGAATCTTTATATTAACAAACAGAGTATATACTTTGGCCATGGCTCTTTAAGTTATTTGGTGAGTAATTCCAAGATCAGTGTTGAGCTGGTTGCATAAAAAAGAAAAATCAACTAAAGTACTTGCTTACCAGTATAAATTTTAGACTTCCCTCCTTTCTAAATATCCTGATTTAGTAGGTTTGGGTGGGTTTTCGGGAGGTCTCTGAGTAATTCTGATTCGCATTGGTGAACTATTGCATTAACTCTCTGCTTAACACTCTTTTGATCTTGATGTGGACCAGTTGGCTTCTTGTTCTGAATATACATACTGTGACTTTGGTAATAACTTGCTATTCTAATTATTCTTTTCACTTATTTGACGCCTAATTAAAATTAGTAGATAAACCATTGCAAATTCACCATCATTGCTGGAAAGATAGCTCAAGACCGTTATCCTCCTCATGGTAGCAAAGGTGAGTCATTTTACAATGTAAAGAACACATTATTAAAACAGATTTCAAGTAAATATGTATTTTTCATTTCACCTCTTTTACTTTTTATTCTTCACACTTTTAGTGTTGTCACTGAAATTCATTGTGGCTAGAAATGCATACAATGCAGAGTGTAAAGCAGAAACAGAAAGAGAAAACTTTGAAGAACTGGGACTTGATTATAGTCACCCTAATCCATGGCCACAGAAGAAAATGTGTTTTAATCAAGCAGTTTGCTTTAACTTGAAGGATAATTCATACATAATTACTTGGCCTTCTATGACAGTTCACAAAATGTTTACAAATGAATTACTGCTTTGCTTTGAAATTATAACATTTCAAAAGTCTGAAGCTCTCTAATGGATATAGTAATGATAGAGGAAAAGAGTAAATTATTTATTAATTTACGTATATACCATATAAATTTGAGCAATTACACAAGTTTGTATAAAGTGGAATGGAAGATACTATCAGTATTACTTTAAATTCAGGTTTCTTTTAAATTTCTTTCTATGTCCATTTCATATGTATTTCATTTAAATTTCATGTAAAATTGATGACTTGCAATTTTTAAAAAAATCTGCTCTTTGATTTTCTTAGGGGACAGTTTGTCCTAAAAATTGTGACCATATTAACTGCTTTAATGTTTTATTTTATTTATACCTTTAAAATTGCACCTTCAAAAGAAATCAAGGTGGTTCCATATTGTACTGAATATATTTTTTTAAAGTAAGAGTGTTATAAAATAAGATTTCCTTATCCAAATGTCTTCTATGAGAGCAGGCAGTAAATGTTCACAGTATAAATAAATTAATGGGACATTGTTCCTATTGTTTTCTGGTATAATGTTCAAGTTAAAAAATGTTTATATGCTATATATTTTTTTTAAGTTTTGAACTGGAGGACAGTCTGTCAGTTTCTTTTTTTCTTTTTGGAGTGTCTTTTATATCAGAATTATAAATTCAGTTTCAATATGACATCAAACTATACTCTCGGCGGAAATGTTTCTTGCAACATAAGCATCATAGGCTTGTTGTGGCCTTTCTAATTTAGTAAGAAATGTCAGCCCTCATGAGAGTAAGAAAGGAAACTCTCGTGAGATAAGCCATCATTTCAGAGCACACCCAAGTGACGGTACATGCTCTGCTGTTTGTTGGTTTTTCAACCTGCAGAGAGTCCTTTAACCTTACTAAGTCTTCGGTCTTCATCTGAAATATTGTCAATCTGATGGGAAGTCATATGGGACCTTACCTGAAGGTAATTATAGAGCACTTAAATGAGACACAGAAAGTGATATTGCAACCTGATTTTTGTCACCACATATACAAACCCTTGTCATATATTTTTCACTTTTACCAAGTCTTTGAAATTGTTTTGAAGAAACTTCGGGATTTGTTTTCCTTTTGTATTGTTTGTCCTCCATCTCCTTGGGGAACTTGCTTCATCAATCATCCTCTCCTCCATAACTTCATCCACTTCCTTTCTATGAGCATTTTCCCCTTAGCCTGTAAACAAGTTCATCTCTCTCCCAGGGTCTATGTTAGACTTCCAGCTTCTCTTATTTTAATAAAGCTGCTTTAAAGGAGCAGTACAATTTTCTGTCTTCCTGCCCTCATTCATCCCATTGCACTCTGACTTTTACCCCCTTCTGTTCCACTTAAGCCCATCTAGTGTGATGAGGACTGAAATGTGTGATGTTTCAGTGGGTTCCTTTCATTTCTCTTATGAGACTTTTCTCTCTTATTTGGTACCACTGAGTGCTCCAACTATTCTGAAAGACTAAAGGTTTTCCCTCTACCTTTACCTCTTAGCTTCTTCAATGGACTCCTCCTCCTTTCTTCCCTAGCATTTTATTTTCTCATTGGATTTAGTTCACTGGTTCTTTATAGATATTTTCTTCCTAGATCATCTAAGAATCTTACTCACATTCAGGGCTTTGTTTAACAGCTAAATGGTGGTAATTCTCAAATCTCTCTCTTCAGCACTGACCTTGAGCATTAACTTCAGGGCTATGTATTCAACTTCATGCTGACCAACTCATAATCACTTAAATTCAACATATCCGAAACCTAACTGATTCTGTTCTCTCCTAGACTGGATCATCTTTCTTAAGTACCATTTATATCACTTAATGGCAACATTATCTTACCTGATCACTGAAACAAAACTGGAGTCAGTCACTAATTTTTTTACCATTTTATCTGTTAATATTTTTCAAATATGCCTCTTTTCCATATCTACTACAAATTTCTCAGTACAGGCCTTCATCATCTATCTCTGGGTTACTACCGTAGTGTATAAATTTGTCTCCTTGCCTCTTGTGTGACCACTTCCAACCCATGTGTATGTAGCCCCCTCCTGTTAACCATTTGATATAGATCTAAAATCTGATGCTGCCATTACCTCCCTTCAAATGCTTTGTTATCGAATTTTTGTAGGTTCACTGCTGTAAGGAACAGAAGAGAGTAAAAAAAAACCAAACACTTCTTTCCATTGAAAGACTTTCTAATGACTCTGTGACTTGAAGCATCACTGCCCCTCTCCTGTTTCACACCCCTGCCACACACATTTTTTCCCAGTGTGTAAGTAAGACACAATCCATTCCATGTCCTCATTGCTACCTCATGCCTGTGTACCAGCCCTGTCTGTCTCAGAGTTTACTTTCTGAAAATATGATAGTCATAAAAATCTCTATTAAAAAATTGGAAACTTATTTTCCATACTGTATTGCTCTAGGTTACATTTGGAATGAGAGTAGTTGCTTTACTCACAGGGATTTACAAGGCAGCTCCCAGGACTGTTTGGATAGAGTGGAGGGAGTGACTGTCTTCCCAGATTTAGTAGAAGTCTCTTTATTTTCCAATAGCTGCTGGTTTCTTTACTCCCAGGAGATTTTCGTGAAATTGACTCCAGAAAGCAGAAATTGGTGTAGGATGTGGGCACATTATTCATACTCACATTTTCCTGACTTCACTGCACTTTTCTTCTCAGTTTTTAAAACTTAAATCAAATGATGAATTTGACTTAGAGGTATGCCTTTGGATTTTTACCAGATAGTTTGTAATTATGAATTCTTTTAATTAAATCTTTGATAGTCAATGTGACTGTTCCGTGATCATCAGCTTTAGATCTTTTCATTATGGAATTCTAAAAATATGGGTGGTTTCCAATAGCAAATACAATTTATTTATAGAGATTTAATATTTTCAATTACCTTAAATAGCAGTTATGTGCTTATTATTTGCTCCCTGAAGTAGAAGAGCCTTTTAGATTCATTAGTGCTAGTTTTAAAACATTTTTTTATTTGTTTCTTTTTCTTTCCAGAACTTTATGTTTACGAAATGGTAAGTTATACAGTTTAATTAAGAACATCATGTTTCTCATGGTAGTGATACACTCTTTGCTAGGTTTTCTGGTAGGGTAGACAAGTCAGTGAATTTAACTGGTTATCATGGGAAGATGAGCACAAAGGAAAAGTTCTTAGTTTTCCAGAATTGGGGTAAACACAAACACAAAACTTCTGAAGTTTTGAAAAGAAGGCTTATACTTCTTTGGGAGGAGAAGAAGGGCACTGACATTCTGAGGCCAATCAGAAATTTTGATGTAATAATTTTCATGAGTTTTTTCTGGGAAAAAGATTTGTGAGCAATGAAAAAGAAACAACTGAACATTTCATCAGAGAGTTTGTCTTGAGTCTTAAGGTGCTAAAACACAAAACAAAACCAAGAAACATAATTTCTTTCTCACTCTTCACCATTTCCCCTTAAATAGCAATCTTTACTGAGTAGATTAGGCATCACTGTTCAGACCTTCTGCTTTCTTCATAAATACGGTAAGAGTAAACTGATTTTTGTTGAGAATAACTAATAACTTCCAGAACCAATGGTGTTCTTAGTAGCTTGGTAAAACTTCAGGATGCTTAGAATGTATTATATTAAAAAAAGAAAAGATGCAATAATTCCTTTATGTAGAGGATCAGACAAAAATGGAAATAGAATTAGTTCTATAGAGATAAATCTTGGATACACTCAAAGTTATTATGGTCATGTTTGTGTTAGGCTTCATGCAGTGTGATGGATCGAAACTGAAATAGTATCTTTTCTATTTTGGCATCTTCAGCATATAAATATGTTTTATAAGCTTGAAAAATTGCTCTCATCTAGCTCCATTATGACTCTTCCACATCTGTTCCATGGATGCAGTGTTGCTAAAGTCCTAGGAAGATGAACAGTCCAGTTCTAGGAAAACAATTTTGAATTAGATGATATAACTTATTTTATCTTAATTTAATTTTTTAGATAAATATGCTTTCAATTCCCTTTCTCTTCAAAAGAAAGGCATTGAGGATTCCACATCAGAATTAGGGGTTCACAATGCAGCTCCATCTGGATGTCACTTTCCCAATTTTGCTTCAAATACCAGACTTTTTCTTCTAGTCTGACCTCCTGTCAGAAGTTACTTCTCTGATGTCCTCTTCTTTCCTACTCCATGGGGAACTAACCCACTCTACATGCTTTTTCCAGTTAATGATACAATGCATAATTTTAAATAATATTATTCCCCTCTAATATGAACTCAACGTATGGTAATTTGCCTTTTAAGATATTTATTTTTCATCAGAATCAGCTAATATATTGGCTCTTGGTGAAAACCTTGGTATCAGATAAGTTTGTGGTTCACAGCAGAGGTGATGAAACACAACTGGACATTCTGTACTTGTCCACAGAGGCGTCTGCAATCAAGGCATTAGTTAGCAACACCTGAAATCCATACTAATAGAAATTGAGGTTGCCTAAGGAAAATAAAAATGGAAGTTTACTCTCTGTAGTCCCTTTATCTCTGAAGAGAACTTTTGAGTTTCTTCAGAATAGAACCCTGTGATTGCACATCGTAAGCAAGGCAAGGCATATGTACATGGGAAGTTGGGTTCTCTGGAGAGTCAGGAGGGTACCAATTAATAGTTCTCAGATAACCTCATTGAAATACACTGAAAGTAAGGCTTCAAGCTGTGAGGATCAATAACCATACCTTTATTATATCTTGTGGAATTTATTTAAAGAATTTCAAAGAGGTTTATGAAACTTGTGATATCTCTTAATTTTTGTTATTTGATGCCTCTGATTTTTTTATCCTAAAACAGTCATTTTAGAATGAATAAATAAATAAGCACTATCACAATACTGTACCTCTATTCTTTTAAGTTAAACAACATTTATACTGTCAATCAAGCTTATAGGCAGTAGGAATAGGGCATTGTTTCACAGTGAGTGTTTTATTTTTTTATTTTTTTATTTTGGAAGTTCCTTCAGTTTTCCACCATTTGTCTACATTTAGAGCTTTTAACAGTTATAAATTTCTACATTTAGAATTCCTTTTCCATTTACTTGTATCAAAGCTAGTGTTTTCAGTCTCGTATTTGATTTCTAAATTTACCATTTGCCAGTTTGTGACTTTAAGCAAGTTACTGATCTTTCAGATTTGGCTTTCTCATCTGCATATTGTAAACAATTAAAATGCTTAGCATTTTATGAGCCTGGAAGAAAAGTGTATATTATTAATACTTTTAGGATGGACTCCCTGGTTGTGCCATTGCAGATTGTTTTCTCCATAACAGACCATATCAGAACTAGGTTTGATAGGAAAAGGATTGGAGAAGCAGTGACTCCTAGACACTTGGGCAGAATGGGAGTGGGAGGAAAGCTTAAGGGTATAATTGGGAGAGCTGAAATGGCAATAAGGAAATTGAAATAGTAATCCATTTTTATTTATCTTATGTGTCTCCCTTGGGGCAGGCTTGTATACAACTTTGATTAGTTACAAAGCAAGTCAGGAAATGTAAACCAGTAAATGCCTGAAAGTTATCCTTTCACAAATTTGATGCTACATATGCTCTTTTTATTTTATTTTTTTCTAATATAATAATTTTGGCAATTGTTTGCACATTTAATCCAGGTAGAGTTCAAGAAGAGTAAACCATGCTCAAAACATGAAACATCTGTGTATTTTCCTGATATTTTTCTGGTGTCAAGTGGATTTATTTGAACCGTTGGGCAGTGTTTTTGAGAAGGATAGTATATGCCTCTCCCCGGTGGTTTATGAAGGAAAGGAGTTGTATGAGCTCACTCAACTTCTATCAACTTAACATGCAACAGGGTCCAGAGAGCACTGGCCCTGAGTCACATATCTAGTAGAAAGTCCTGACTCTTCTTTAAAAATTTCCTGTAAGTATAATGTGGTGGAGCTTTAATTTCCACATTTATAAAACAGGGACTACTTTATTATTTTACTATCTCCTATGTTCAAAACAAATAATTTATCTATCTATGGAATCATGTGACAGCTATAAAGCCCTATATAAGAATAGTGGTGTTATTTTAGCATGGCTTTAACATAATGAAGAGTTATTTAAATGCAAAAGCAAAGCTGGTGCTTTTTATCCAAAATTTTATTTATTTATTTATTTATTTATTTATTTATTTATCTATCTATCTATCTGTCTATTTTTTAAAGATTTACTTATTTATGCATACAAGCTGGGGTACAGGCCAGAGGCATGGGGCAGCGAGAGTGTTCACCAGAAACAGAGTGGGGAGCAGCACAAGTGGGTCGACGGAAATACACTGCTGAGGGGAGCAGCGGGCAGGGAGGAGAGGTCTGCTGCGCCATGTTGGATTCTCCCCGGCCAGGCATCGAACTCGCGTCGCCGCTGCTGACAGCTCTGCAGCACAGCGCTTAACTGCTGCGCCACCAGGGAGGACCTTATCCCAAATTTTAAAACCTTAAGGAAAATAAAATGCCCTATTTATGTATCTATAAAGCAGCTTCCCAAAGCCCCCAAATAGGAAAAAAATAAGAATAGAAGCTTTGACTTGAGGATAAACAGAACAGATGGAAAAACAAAATGTGATTTTTCTAATATAACCAGACTGTTGTCTCTCTCCAAGCAAAAATGTAGCTTACTGGCAGAAAGCTAAATCACTGTTATTATTACTTTTTCCCTATTCATCTCTCATCAGGAAGCCTGTCTCAAAATCAAAGTTAAGCTCTAAATGTCTGTTTGTAGCATGGTATCCACTTTCCCTGGGTCAGAAGGTGAATTTGAGCTAGAAGTTTAAACTGGTGACAAATAGTCACAGCAATTTGAGCCAAGTGTTTAGACAAAGTTCCATCATCTCTAAGGCCTGTCTGCTTTCTGGTATATTTTAAGACTCTTTACTTGTACAGAGAGAAACATGCAGTTAAAGAGATGAGGGCCTCAACTAAATAGACTGTTACTTTCCTTTGTGAATGAATTGTTAAAATGATTTTAAAGAAAAGCTTCTAAATTAAACTGGACCAGGACACAGGAAATCTGCATTCTAATTGCAGCTTCATCATGAACCAACTTGGTGATTTTGTGGAAGTGACTTAAATGCTCTGAACCTCCTTTGTGAAACCTGTGATGTATTATCCAGGGCCATTTTTTGCTCAGAAAATCTCTGACTAGAATGTTTATGTAAAGTTACTTCACATAAGTCCAGGTTGTGCACAAATACCATGGACCATCTTGTGCACGTTTTGGTAGATTGAGGCATCATGCATAAGCTCGGTAGGTGTATGTTTTTGTAGTTTTAAATTAGAATTTGAAGTTTTGATCCAAGTTTCCAGTTATTTCCCTACCTATGGTTCATTTAAAGAACACACCTCCCAGTTTATAACTGTTTTTATAATAACATGTTTTTCAAAGAATGGCTTTACCATAAAATTGCTAGATATTGTTAAATAGGAGATAATTATGAAAGAAAATCAAAATTACCAGTTACTAAATTCTGAAGATCTCAGATTGCCTTTGAACTTTTCAATTAAAGAGAAAATATGTAAATGTGTCATGTTATGTGTTATACTATTATGACTCTAAGATTCAGTGTTCCCTAAGTATTTTGTGCTGGATGGGCTCAGAATTTAGTGCATGCCTTCCTAGATCTTACCCTTATAACTGATGGATGTGTCTTTGCAGTGGAAACTCTTTACTTCCAATAATCTCCTGAACCTACTAAACCAATATTCTATCTAGTTTTTTTTTTTAAAGCAGAATTAAAAGTTCTTTCCTAAATACTAGATCATGAGACTGTTATAGTTGCTCTTGATTCCTTATATGGTATATGGGACTTAAGAGAGGATATAGGAAAGAAAGGCAAATAGGATGACAGACTTTTTCAGGCAACAGGGAAATAAAAGAAGAAAAGGAAATTCTCCCTGATGTGAATGAGCATGATGGCTGGAGCTAAGACTGATTCAAGAGCAGTAGTGGAGGTATAAAATATATAACCTATAAAATATATAACCTCTTATATATTTTATATAAGGCCTCCCTAGTGGCACAGCTGTTAAGCGCTGCGCTGTGGAGTCTGCCCTCCGCAGCGGAGACATGAGTTCGACACCCTGCCGGGGAGATTCCCACAGGGCGAGGCAGACCTCTCCTGCCTCGCCTGCTGCTTCCCTCAGCAGTGTGTTTCCATCGATCTGCCTGTTCTGTTCCCCACTCTGTCTCTGGTGAACCCTCTCGCCGCCCCATGCCTCTGGCCTGTACCCCAGCTTGTATGCATAAAATAAATCTTTAAAAAATAAAGTAAAATAAAATATATAAGGCCAGGTTTTGAAGCCAATGCTGGTTCTTGATCAGTACAGTAGCAGAGTTAAAAGTGTATTTGAATATAAGTGAATAGGAATATTAAATATTGATTTATGATGGAAATAAGAAGAAAATTTCTATCATTCACTGCCATATGTAGCCTTTATATGTTGAAGTATGTACCTTCTAGCCCCATTTTTTGATAGCTTTAATCACAAATAGATGATTAAACTTGTTAAATTATTTCTCTGAATAAACTGATCTGATCATATGATTTTTATCTTTCATTTGTTGATTTGATGAATACTTAATTTGCATATGTAGAATCACCCTGCCTCCCTGGAATGAAACTCCCTTAGTCACGATATATAGTCCTTTTAGAATATTATTGAATTCTGCTTGCTAAGATTTTCTTGAGGGTTATTTTATCTATGCCCATCAGGAATATTCATCTGTACTGAATTTATTGATGTTATTGTCTGCTTTGGTAGAAGAGTAAAATTAACCTTATAAAATTTTTTAAAATATATATATTTTTATTGTTATTTATATCTTTTACATTTTGTATTCCTCTTGGGTAACCCACCACCAGTTTACCCATGATCCATCTCCGTGGTCCCTTGTGTCCTTTTCTACTCAATTTTGTGCCCTTACCCTTCCCCCCCCTCGCCCCCATCCCTCCCCACCCACTGAGTGTCTCTCTCCTATTTGGTTTCCCTATAGTCCTGTTATAAGTGAAACCATTCAATGTTTTTCTCTTTCTTTCTGGCTTTTTTCACTGAGTATGATCCCCTCTAATTCCATCCATGTCGCTGCAAATTGCATGTGTTCATCTTCTATGAATGCTGAATAGTATTCCATTGTGTATATGTACCACATCTTCTTGATCCAATCATCTATTTTTGGACATCTGGGTTGCTTCCAGACCTTTGCTATTGTGAACAGTGCCGCAATGAACATACGGGTGCATGCATCCTTTTGGATTAGTGTTTTTGTGCCTTTTGGGTAGATTCCCAAAAGTGGTATTGCTGGATCATATGAAAGTTCCATTTTTAGCAGTTTGAGGAACCGCCATACAGCTTTCCATAGTGGTTGGAACAGTTTGCATTCCCACCAAGAGTGTAGAAGAGTTCCTTTTTCTCCACACCATTTCCAGCATTTGTTGTTGCCTGTATTTTTAATGTGCGACATCCTCACAGGTGTGATATCCTCATAAAATCTTGAAGCATTCTCTCTTCCTTAGTTTTTTGGAAGAGCTTGAGTAGGGTAGGTATTCATTTACTTTTGAAAGCTTGGTAGAATTCATTATTGCAACAGTCTGGTCCTGGGCTTTTGTTTTTGTGGGGACTCTGGATTAATATTTCAGTTTCCTTGCTGGTAATTGGTCTAGTCATGTTTTCTTTTCTTTGTTTTTCTTAGAAAACTTGGGTATAAGTCAGAGGTGTGGGAGCGGTGGTGAGAGGATTCATCAGAGACAGAGTGGGGAGCAGAACAGGTAGATTTATTGAAATACGCTGCTAAGGGGAGCAGCAGGCAAGACAGGAGAGGTCTGATGTGCCATCTGTGGGTTAGCTAGCTCCCTGGCCAGGGATTGAATTTATGCTGTAAAGGTGATAGCAGTAGACTTAACCTGTAGGCCACCAGGGAGGCCCCAGTTTTCTGTTTCTTTGCATTTCAGTCTTAGAGGGTTGTCTGATTCTAGGAATTCATCCATTTCTCTAGTTTATACCATTCATATGTCTAAAGGTCTGCATAATAGTCTTCTGTTATCCTTTGTATTTCTATGATGCTGTAACTTCTCTTTCACATATGCCAGAATTTATTAAAGTTTTCTCTGGTTTATCCATTCAAAGAACCAACTCTTGGCTTTATTGATATTTTGTATAGGATTTCTGCCCCTTACTCACTCTCTCTCCTCATCTATAACACAGAAGTTGTTCTTTTTGATGCTGTCCCATAAGTCTTACGTTATGTTCATTATTTAAAATAAGTCTTTCTTTTTGATGATCTTTTGGATACTTTCCGGTGCTCTATCTGGCAAGTTGGTGATTTGGTCTTCTGACTTGTTGAGTCTCCTGCTGAGTTGATCTATTGTATTTTCTAGCTCAGCTATTTTATTTTTATCTCTATGATTTCTAATCGGAGGTTTTTTGTTTCATTTTTTCTCTGTCCTTGCTATAGTTTTTTTTTTTTAATCCGTAATTCTCCTAATTTCAGCAAGCAGCAAGACTTATTTTAAAGTCTTCTTTCAGTATTTTGTTTAAATCTGTTTTATGGAAATTTTTTTTTTCTTGGATTTTTGTCTTGGCCCATTGGGGAGAATTAATCTACCTCCTCATTTTGTTTGGTGCTCTGTATTTATTTCTATAGATAGGCAAAACATTCCTTCCCAGTCCTGCTGTAGCAGTATTGAGTAAGTATTGAAATTTACAGAGCACTGGTGTAGCCTGTTAACCTTAATGCTTTCTGTGTTTGTATTTGTTGATGCCTCATCACCAATCAGAATGACTGGAGCTGAAGAGTCAGCATGGGAGTACGGTCCAAGAATCCAACCAATAGAGTGGGGTTCAGGGAGGTAGGAGATGAGGAGGTTACTATTGTGAAGTGCCATGAGCATATGCCAGCCTGAGTGATGCAGCATTTTGAGCCAACGGAGAGATCTATAATAACCATTAGCTTAAGGAAGACTGCTTTCTCAGAAGCTCCAGACTGCAACTATCCCTTCAGCTGTTATCTAGTTCTGATCTAAGTAGGTTTTTAATGCCTCCCCACTTCTCTCCCCTCTGGATGCTTCAGTTCTGTAGTCAACTTTCAAAGGTTAGTATTTTATTTTTCCTGAATTTAAGGATGTGTTTTAAAATTTTATTTATTTTCTTACATCATTGTTAATTTTAGGAAAATATTTGATTTTTTAATTTGTCTTTATCTGACTCTTATTTTAGTTATTCTGTATTCCACATATTAGTGACACTATCCATTACTTATCTTTCTCCTCATTTATTTCACTTAGCATTATCCCTTTCAGCACCATCCATGTTACTGCAAATGGCAGTTTATCTTTTTTACTACTGAGCATTATTCTATATCTTCTTGATCCACTCATCTGTTTTGGAACACTTAGATTGTTTCCATAACTTGACTGCTGTGTATAGTGCTGCAATAAACGTGGGAGTGCAAATTTCTTTCAAATTAGTGTTTTTGAATGTTTTGTATAGATGCCTAGGAGTGGAATTGCTGGTTATTATGACTGATCCATTTTTAATATTTTGAGACACATCCATACTGCTTTTCCATGGACTAGTTTGAATTCCTACCAGCAGTGTAAGAGGGTTCTCTTTTCTCCACACCTTCACCAACACTTGTTTTGGTCTTTTTGATATGGAATATTCTCACAGATGTAAGGTGGTATCTCATTGTGGTCTTGATTTGTATTTCACTAGTAAGTGAAGATTAGCATTTTTCAAGTGCCTGCTTGCAGTCTGCATGTCTTCAACAGAGAAGTGTCTGTTTGGTTCTTCTGCCCAGATTTTTGACTGGGTTATTTATTTTCTTTTTGATGAGCTGCTTGAATTCCTTGCAGATCTTTGATATCAGTCCCTTTTCAGATATATGGTGAACAAATACTTTCTTCCATTCAGTAAGGTGTCTTTATTTTAGTTATTGTTTCTTTTGCTGTGCAGAAGCGTTTTAGTTTGATGCAGTCTCAGTTATTTATGTTCTTTTGTTGTTGTTGTTGTTGTTGGGGATGAATCCCTAATGACATCACTTGCATGTTTTGAATGTGTTTTACTCTATGTATTTTAAGTCTTAAATCCATGTTA
Organism: Scalopus aquaticus; assembly: GCA_004024925.1. Classification (NCBI taxonomy): domain Eukaryota; kingdom Metazoa; phylum Chordata; class Mammalia; order Eulipotyphla; family Talpidae; genus Scalopus; species Scalopus aquaticus. Next base: position 28,444 of record PVIJ01013943.1, read on the forward strand.
TTTATCTATTTTGAATTGATTTTTGTGGATGATGTGAAATAGTGGTCTAGTTTTCCTAACACCAGTTTTTGAAGAGGCTGTTCTTATTCCAGTATATGTTCTTGGCTCCTTTGTCATAGATTAACTATCCATTTAGGTGTAGACTTTTATCTGGACTCTCAATTCTGCGCCATTGGTCTGTGTGTCTGTTTTTGTTCCAGTACCAGACTGTTTTGATTATTATGGCTTTATAATATAGTTTGAAGTCTGAATGAATGATACCTCCATTCTTTTTACTTTTTTCAGTATTGCTTGGGTTATTTGGGGTCTTTTGTGATTCCATATGTATTTCAGTAGTGTTTGTTGTAGTTCTTTGAATAATGCTATCAATACTTTTATTGGGATTACTCTGACTCTGTATATTGCTTTGGGTAGGATGCCATTTTAACAATGTTGATTCTTTCGACCCCTGAGCAGGGAGTATCTTTCAATTTCTTGTGTCTTCTATGTCTTTTAATGATATCTTCTAGTATTCTTGAATAGATCTTTTACTTCTTTGGTTGAGTTTACTCCTCAGAATCATTTTCATTCCCTTCATTTATTCATTAATTAATTCAGCAAATATTTACTGAGTACTCATTATTTACCAGGCATTTTTCTGGGTGATAAATAAATAATATAATATTCTTGCACTCAAGGACCTAATCTAATGGGGACAAGTAAAATTAAGGACAATACCTGTGGTGTGTGCTGTGAAGAAGGCAGGCAGAAGATATTAGGGAGTGCTAGAAGGTATCCCTACCACATACTGCCTAAGAGGTGAAGGTTTGAAATGGAGGGTCAGAAGAAGGGATATATAAGCAGAGTCATTTCCTGCGTTGCCTCCATGATTTCACTTATACCATCCTTTCCTTCACACATTCAGATCCTTCATATCATAATCAAACATGATGTGAATCCTTTTTGAAATATTTTTGATCACCCCAGGCATTTATGTTTTCTATCTAACCTATATTTTAGTTTTCTATGATACAGTTAGCACTTAGTTGATCCTTTTTTGCATTATCCATTTTTATCTATAGTTTAATACAATAATATGTATGACTAATCTCTTAATTCTATGCTTCTTGAGATTAAAGCCCATATCTCAAACTCAGAAAGTCAGATGCTGTTGCAGTGCTCTGTATATAGTAGAATAACAGGTACAGCAAATAAATATTTGTGATGAATAATTCAAGCAAAATGTATTTCTCTTTGTGATTCAAAATCAATTGCCTTCTCTTTGTTAATGATCAGATTGTTGTCTAATTACATACTTGATTTTGCCCAAGCTTTTAAATATTTAGAAAAATTTAAAACTGGAGTCAGCTTTTATGTATAGACTAGCTGTATTTAATGTCTTTTTGTGTAAGGTCTCATAAAAATATGTATAGTTCAAATTATAGTAATTGACTACTAAATAGAAACAAAAGTTAATTTTATGACTTAGTTATTTTCTATACAGTGATGATTTCACACTGTAGGTAGGATTTTACAGGTCACAATGCAAATCTACTAATTTGATGCACATGTAAAAACTAACTTAATTTACAGATGATGAAACAGAGAAGGGATAAATGATGCAACAGATGTTGGACAGAGATACTGAATCAGATTTCCTAGCTCCGAATCCGTGACTTTCAATCATATGTTATAGGAAAGAGAAAAGCAAAGGAGAAAGATAGTTTTAGGCACCCAGAAAAACATTCCAGGCTATATGAAAATCATCTTTGTTCAGTACACATTCTTGGAGACCTCAGTGAGACAAAACCTATGGTATACAATAATTAGGAAAAATATAATTCAATCTTATTGAGGATCAAATTTTATTTTTTAAGTCTTTTCTCAGATGTGATATTTGGAGATTACCATGAAGAGTAAGGAGGAAATAACTACACAACTTTCATTTTATCCAACTTAAATTTTTATTCAAGGTAAATTAGGAAATCATGTAGACTGGAGTTTGCATGGAGATGAAAACAAATGCAATCACTGGCTGTCATTATGGCAACAACCAAAATGGAAAGAAATAGCATTGGTGGTATAGTGTTGAGCATAGCTGCCTTCCAAAATGGAAAGAAAAATATAATGCTGGCTTAACATTCAGTAGGTCATTTTACTGAATCACTGTGAAGTTACAGCCTTTCTGTCCTGGCTTTATTATTAGTGGCGGGGGGGAGGCGGAGGGAGGGAAGGAAAAGCGCGCAAAATGGAATAGAAAAGAACACAAGGGGCCATGGAGATGGATCATGGGTGAATTGGTGGTGGGCTACCCAAGGGGAATACAAAATGTAAAAGACATAAATAACAATAAAAATATATATTTAAAAAAAATCAGATTAAAAATAACAATGAAACATGTGGGAATTAGACAAAAAGTGATTTTAAGAGGAAGTACTGTTATTGTGTTGAATTGGCCTCATAACTACAGCTGTTCTTATTAGGTGTGAAATAAAATATGTTTTTAAAGAAAAAAAATAATAAAATTAATGAGACAGATACTAGTCAAATGTTTATTGAGTACTTACTTAATCCTCGAATTTTATGTACCATGTTAGAAACTGGAAATAGAATAAGAAATGGCCCTTATAATTGTAGGGTCCTAGTATTAAAGCTATAAGTAGCTATAGATTTTTGTGAAGAGAATTGATGGGTGTAGCTGTGATAGCATGCATGAAGACAAACTTAAGCTGGTCTGTAAATTAGTTCAAAGCAGATGTCTGAACCAAACATCTTTAGTAGGAAGACATCCAACAAAAATGTTTGTTTGCCTAGAAAATATTTTCTTCCTGTTGTAATGACTTTTTTTATCAAACCATTTATTTTGAGTTTTTAAGAATGTAATTAAAAATTAAATATTTAATCACCTGCAGAAATGTTTTACTGATTTGTGTGAATGCTGTCTTCTATAATCAGTCAGCCAATAACAAATATTTGTATGACTTTTCTGTACCAAACCAGTGTTTTTCCAAGTTAGATCAAGAAAAATCATATATTTATAAATAATATCAGATAAAATAGTTTATTATTTCAGTGACTTCACTGATGTTAAAAATATTAAGTTGTTTCTTCAAACAGAACATAACAGTGGGAGCAGTGAATTTTGACCAAACCCTCGGCAAATTTTTATTTCAAGCGAGAATACCACAAAACACTTAGTTTCACTGAAGATAGACTGTATTTTTTTTTTTTTTTGTCATCCAAAGCACATTACATTCCAAGTTTACTGTTACCTTTACATATGAAATACTTTGAATTAAAGGATAGTCTGGTTTGGATTCCAAGTTGTCAGGTTGGCCAGATGGCTCAAAGATCACTTCCTCTAGTATAAGGCGGTAACTGGATCCTGTGATTTTGATTTTTGTTCAGAACAAATGATAAAATTATATTCCTTGTTGGACCTTTTTATTTAAATGTTTTTAGCATGCCCTATTAGCTCAATGAATATTTTAAATTCCTCTGTACTACTGTGGTTTTTTTTTCTGTTTGTTTTTTTACTTTTATTTTGTATTAAACTTCCATATGTGTAACTGTTTGTATTGGTTCCTGAACCACATTCCAGCATGGTTGTGTGTGAAGTCTTCTTCACACCACCACCAAGCAATTCTTGGACACCAATCAGGTGTTCAAAAATTCAACTCAGTTTTGACATACCTAAGATACTCAATCAGATTCCACAGGTTAAGGGTTCAGTTCAACAAAACTTTCTGTTCCCTTTCAGATCCCACTGGCAAACCCACATCACTAGTTATGATTCTCACTGGCTATAAATCATATATTTCTACTATTCAATTGCAAATTATTAAAATAACTAGATAGACCATATGCTTATTATATTCCTTAATGTGAATCGATAGTAGATTTTGAACTATTTTGAAAGTTTCAGAAGATGATGTGATTTTACACTGTCTTTTTTTTTAAGATTTATTTATTTATGCATACAAGCTGGGGTACAGGCCAGAGGCATGGGACGGTGAGAGGGTTCACCAGAGACAGAGTGGGGAGCAGAACAGGTAGATGGATGGAAATACACTGCTGAGGGGAGCAGCGGGTGAGGCAGGAGAGGTCTGCCATGCCATGTGGGAATCTCCCCGGCCGGGTGTCGAACTCGCGTCGCCGCTGCAGACAGCTCCACAGCGCAGCGCCTAACCGCTGCGCCACCAGGGAGGCCCCTACACTGTCATTTTTAATGTAACTTATTCTTAGATAAAAAATATAGTTGACATAAAAAATATAGTAAAGACACATTAATATGTATTTTGGAATATACAAAAATAACTAGTTTTCTCCATTAATCTGTCAATGTATGATAGTGTTCTGCTTATTTAATATGTCTCATTGGGGTAATCTCTCCAGAAAAACAAGATAATCAAATTCTTTTTAAGTTAATATCTAAAAGTTAATATCTGAAAACAAAGTGGTCATCAATATATATCAGAAAACTGAACAGAAACTTTTAAGTCTTAACAAGCCTTTATCAGAGGATAATATATCAAAAAGAAGAAATCATATATTGGCTTGTTTTCAATCATATTATAAATTTTAATTTTATGGTGCTTTTTATTCTTTTATTTTCAAAATTCCACAATATTAAATATACTCAAAAATTATTTCCCTAAAAAAGTAAATTTAAAATTTATACATTTAACAAATATTTATTGGGAACAACATGGTAGACACAATTCCTGGTTTCAGAATACAACAGTGAGTGTCTCTGATCATGGAAGTAAAATTCTACAGCATGGTGTGAATGAAATGCAAAGATGTTCCTCCTCTGATACCTCTAATATGTTACCTCACACTGCAAAGGAGAATTGAGGTTACAGAAAGCACTATGGTTGTTAATCTGCTGAATTTAGCAGAGCTAGATTAAATTGAATTAACTGGGTGGACCCAATATAAATCACAAGTGGGATCATGAGAGAAAAAAGGAGGCAGAGAAATGTAATCAAAGAAAATGGGATGATGGAAGCAGGGGTCAGAGTCAAAGAGAGAGATGTGAAGATGTTGGTTATGAAAATTGAGGCAAGACCATAAGTCAAGGAATGCAAGTGGCCTCTCAAAGTTGGAAAAAACAAAGGGATGGATTTATTTACAAGGGCCTCCAAAAGGATCACAACCCCATCCATACATTGATTTTAGCTCTCTTGAACTCCATTTCAGATTTCTGACCTCCAGAACTATAATAATAAATTTGTGTTTTTAAGCCAGTACATTTGTAGTAATTTGTTATAGCATCAATAAGAAACCAACACAACAATGTAAAAGTGGAAGAAGGAACTGGCAGAAAGAACCAGAGCGATGTCAGTGTAAGATAGAATGACCTGATGTTACTGGCTTCTAAGATGAAAGGGAACCATGAGCCAAGGAATATAGGCAGCCTCGAGAAGCTGGAAAAGGTAATGGAAGGAATTATCTACCAGAGCCTCCAAAAGCAATGTCAACCACTTGATTTTAGACAGTGAGACCCATTTGAGACTTCTGTTTTCCAGAAATGACAGTAAGATTATTAATTGGTGTTTTAAGCCACTAAATCTGTGGTAGTTTGTTAAAGCAGTAATTGAAAATACAGCAGGATAAGATAAAATAGAAACAATTTCTTTTAAAAAAGATAATTTTTGATGTGTCACAAAAGAATTAAGATGAAGTAAGATTTTGGAATTGTGAATTCCAGTATAATATCTACTAATCACTTGTAGCTATTTAAATTAAAACTTAAATTATGTAAAATCTATGTGCTACTACTGAGGCTATGTCTTTATTGGATAATGCAGAGAATAGTATATTTCCATTATCATTGAAAGTTCTCCTAAATAGTGCTGTTCTGGAGAGTGGTACTAATTTATATAAAGTGGATTCAGTATAAGTGAAGATCTGAATAAAATGAAGGAATCAGGCACATGAAAGGTCATGGGAAGGACATTCTAGACTGAAGAAGCAAAATGCAGAATAATAAGTGCTTTAAAATAAATGATAGTGATGTGATATAGAACATTTAAAAATCTCCTAGTGTGACAACACTATATGGTATGATCACAAAAAACTTCCCAGTGTGCTTTGAAGACATGATTACATTTTATTTTCAAGTTATCCTTTAATTGATTAATTGATTAATTAATTGTATTAATTTATTCATTCAAATCTTATCAGTGGAAGAAGCAGAAGTAGGAGTCATAATTGTGGCCCTTCTAGCAAATGATGATCTTCAGTGAACTTCTACCAATAAGTTTTGAACTAGATCTTCATCTTGACAGTGTATTTTTGTTGTTGTTGCTGTAATAGTCATTTCCTTGTTCTTTTGAAGTTTATATTAGTGATACTGACTTTCAACTATTATTTCTTATAAAATAAAAAATAGAGTTTCTGGTGTGATTGTCTCCTTTAAGGGACCCAGAAGTTTTTTGGTGTGTGTGTCTCACATAAATACTTCTTGGTTTGCCTGATCATTTGTATTAATTTTTTTCTTTTAAAATATTTTGCTTCAGGATGCTATAACTTTGACTCATAAAATATGTCATTATTAGCATGATTGAAAGTGCCAGCGTTTGCTGTCAGTGGGTTGCAATTTTCCATAGTCAGGGAATATTGAATAACTCTTATTCAAAATTAATTCAGAATCTCAGGAGGTCTATATGGGAACTGCCTTTTAAGGCAAATGCATCTTACCGGTAAAAGTGATGGAGGATGATTTCCAGATGTTGAAATGCTTGTTTTGGCAACTGTTGCAGAAAATTGAAACATGTCTTGCCAGAACAACCAGAAGGGATGTGAAGCACTGATGTAATAGGGATCAGGCATATGGCAAGCCAGGCAAGTAGAACTCAGAGAATATAGATACAGGGAAGATCGGTGAACCAAGAGAGCAAAAGTTGAAATAGCATTAATTGTGTGTAGAGATATCATGTCCGCTCTTTACTGGGATGCACACACAGGCTTATCATTGCTGGACACCCCAGTTATGCCTCCCTGAAACTTCATTATCTATCCTGTAACTGTTTTTTTTTTTTTTTTTTTTAAAGATTTATTTATTTTTGTATATAAGCTGGGGTGCAGGCCAGGGGTATGGGGCGGCTAGATGGCTCACCAGAGACAGAGTGGGAGGGGGCAGAACAGCAGATCGACCGAAATACACTGCTGAGGAGAGCAATGGGCGAGGCAGGAGAGGTCTGCCCGCCATGTGGGAATGTCCCGGGCTGGGCATCGAACTCGCACTGCAGCCACTGACAGCTCCACAGCGCTGCGTTTAACCCATTGCACCACCAGGGAGGCCCTCTTTCCTGTAACTGTTGATGTTAGTATATTGATCAGGATGGCAAATCCTGTTTGTTAAATATGTGGCAAATATGTTTGTTAAATATTATGTGGTTAGTAAAACATGCATGACTGGACTCAAACAGATTTGTCTTCAAATACTGAGTTTGCTATTTACTAGTGGGTTGGTATGACTGAGTTACTAAACCTCTAAACAGTTCAGTTCTTCATTTGTAGAACGGAGGTTATAACATAACACTGGTCAACAGTGAGATAGTTACTGTAGTATCTTGGTGTGCTGAACATGAATATAACCCTGAAAACTTTTTATTAACTCTCGTTTTGAAGATATTTCATTTAATTCATTTTATATGTTTCACCGTGTAAATTTATCCAGTAGGACTGCAGCAACATCCTCAATCAACCTAGAATGATGTCATATTGCATCACATTGCATAATACCATCATGCACACATCATCCAGAGTTGATTGCATCATTCTCTGATGCAATGCAGTACTACTGCCTGGAGGCTGCTGAAGTAAGCTGACATCAATAGTGCACTATAGAAAGCCCTGTCAGAAAAGTTGAACATTGAAAATATTTCAGACTTTGTGCGAGACAGTTGAAGCTACTGTTCCATAGAACTGTTATTATTTTATCAATTTAGGCACAATACAGAACAGTAATGCCTCGAAAGTGCGTTTGTAGCATGGACAATTTCTGCTTTATTTGTGGGGAAGTGACATTTGCCAATCAGAAGAAAAGTATCACTTCTCAAGTGAAGAAGGATTATCATCTTTACTTCGGATGTATGGCTGGTGACCAAGACAAGCCTTGGTCCTTGCACATATGCTGTGCTACACGGACAACACAGCTTTCACAGTGGTGAAATAGCAAAAGACCATCAATGCCATTTGCAGTCCCCATGGTGTGGAGAGAGCCAAGCAACCACATAAAAGACTGTTACTTCTGCTTGGTTCCTCCTCTTTCTGGCAGAATAGAGAAGCAAGAGAAGTCGACAATAGTGTACCCAAACATTCCATCTGCATTGAGACCAGTTCCACATGGTGACGGACTTCCTATTCCAGAACACCGAGCACAATATTCTCTTGATTCATCTGATGAGGACAAGGGTGAGCCGACCTGTTCTTCTCTTGTTCCATCGGCATGCAGTGATCCAGAATTTCACTGTGGTGCATCATCAATCCCACACAGACTAATACAGGAAGAACTAAATGACCTGGTTCGTGTTTTGGACCTCTCCAAGAATAAGGCAGCATTGCTGAGATCAAGACTCCAACAATGGAATCTTCTAGAAGAAGATGTCACAATTACTTTATATTGAAAGTGCCACCAGCAGTTGGAGCCTTTCTTCAGAAAGGAAAGTACTCTGGTGTCCTGTTCTGATATTGAGGGCCTTATGAATGCCTTAGAAATCACTCATGACCCACAAGAATGGAGATTATTTCTAGACTCTTTGAAACTGAGTCTTAAGGCTTTGCTTTTTTTGCACCATGGAAACTGTCTTCCATTTATTCTATTCCTGAACAGCTGTACAAGAGACAAGTGAAGAAATCTAAGAAGTAGTCTATGAGTTGATTTTCTACAGGTATTAACCATAGGCCTATTACTATTGGCATGCATTTCATGATGTAAACATCACTTAATTGCAGATTACAAAAAAACTAGAGCCAAAATTAGAATTTGACTGTCATATTCATGTTAAGCACATACAAATTGATAGGAAATGACTACTTTTATTTCTGTAACATGACTTTTGTAAACCTTTTTTGACCAGTTTAATTTCCAAAGGTCTGTTAAGAGAACAAAATGAAAGAATGTATCTGAAATGCATACAATAATGAACTATCTACCCATCCAACCACCTCCATAATAAACATTGTTTTTGTCCAATTAGTAAAACACATTTTTAGAAGACATCTGAATATTGAATGTAATATTGACAGACTTACATTTTGGATATTTTTAGCCACTTTGACTTCTTGTGATCTCTTAAGCAACCAGATATTTTGTCTACATATCAGGCACACTTGGGATTATTTCCTAAAGGTGAAGAAAATACAAAAGTAAAAATTCAACTACAATTTAATATTTCCCTTTACACACTAAATATACATGGTGCTTCTTTTACGCCAAGATTTCTTTAACCTATGTGTTGATTTTTAAATGCAGACTGTAATTGTCATACCAATCCAGTCAAACATTTCTAATCATTTCAAGGTTAAAACCACCCATCTACCTTTCCTTCTTGTTAAGATCTTTGACTTTTATTTCTAAAACAGTTTGATTTCCCTCCTTCCCTTTATAACATTGTCTCCCAGTTTCTTTCTGAAATAAGAGATTTTTTCCAATATTTGTGCTAAGCCTGGCCTGGGCCAGAAAAAGAGAGTCTCTTCTAACAGACCAGCCTCTGCAGAAGTTGGAATCTAAAAACCTAATTCATACTCCAACTATCTTCCCAAGGGTGGGAAGCCAGGATATCCTGGGAACCAGGATAACAGGAAGAGATCCCTGTGGGAACTAGCTGTTTCCACACATGGACACCTGGCTGTTTTCCACTGTGTATTTGCTGGGGAAAGTTTGAAGTCTAAAATTTTTTGTAGAGCTGCATTATGTGTTGTTTTTCCTGCCACCTTCAGATTACCATATGAGCTTCCATGCCCCTCATCATCCTAATTCTTTTGAAGAAAGATCACAGAGGTGCAATTCAGAATTTTGGGAGATCATGACTTTGTGGTCTAGAAGTAGTAAGGTACTGAAACCATACATATTATACTTGGAATTAGAAACAATTCAACTACTCTTTGAATTGTAAGGTTTATCTCTTTAAGCCTATTACATTAACAAAGGAACAGTGAAGTTCTCTTTCTAGATAAATGTTATGATCATAGACTCAACAATGTAATTTTCAAGTTAAATCCATAGTTATGTGAGTCTTAAGCAAAGACTTGACTTTTGAAATAAAAAATGACTTTTATATCATTCCTTACTAGGATGTAGTTTTGTCAAAGCTTTCAAGAGTCCCATAAGATGTTTTTAGTCAGTTGAAGAAGTTCAGTTACCACAGAATTTTATAAATAATTATAGAGAATAAAATAAGAGAAGGAATTCTAGGTTTTTTTGTTTTGTTTTGTTTTTTAATCAAGGTAACATTGGTTTACAACACTATAATGAGGTAGAACTATAGGATCACATCCTTCAGACTTAGGTTACAGCACAACACCCACTACCGACTTCTAAACCATGGTCTATTGTGTCCCCTCCCCACTTCTTTTTGAAGTTAAAAAATAAGAAAAAAATTACAGAGGAATATGTGTTGTTTACTGTTTTGCTTAGAATTTAATTTAAACAACCTGGCAACTCATTATGAAAGGCAAATAAGCTAACTGAAATGAAATCTTATGAAAGCAATAGCTAAATGTCACATGTTTATTTAATTTGTAGATTATCTAGATCATCACTTCTCCTTAAGCATCAGGTATGTATGCATGCCTTCAGTGATGGATATAGTAAAAAATAAGATAGACAAAATCCAATTATATTTACTAATTGTTTTTCTTGAAAGCACCTGTTCCCTAGATTATGAGTGCTTCCACTTAGAAGTTTGGTACATTTGTCATTATACTTTTATTAAATATAAAACATAAAGCCATGTTGAGACAGGCTATTGTACCTTTTCTTTCAGAGATAATTTTATTTTAAAGAAGGTGTGTTTGAAAGTATGTCCAGGGAAGAGTATATTAATTCTATTCTAATAAATGGTAAGTGATTTACGCTATATCAGAGAAGGTAAGGGAAAAATTACATGGTGGTACCTTTTTAGTGTGTCTTAAAATATTTGAAGGGAATTTATGTGTAAATGAATTAGATTTATTTCTTCTAACTCCAACAGGCCAAGATAGCTTCATATGTTAGACAACTTGGCTGCCAAGTAATCTGTGATATGTTTATTGAATTTCATTAAAGACTGTACTGCTCTGTGTTCTCTTTAGAAACATTCTGTAAAATGTCATTTGGGACTCTTTCTGGAGAATCTTTTTAGCAATTTCACCTAACTGAAAATGGAGTGAGTCTATTGAGGTGGCAAATTCTCTGTCTCTGAAAGTAATCAAGCCGAAGCTTTGCAGGTACTGAGAGATGCTGCTGAAGGAATTCCTAAGAAACTGGACTAAATAGCTTCTTGTTCTCCTTTGATGTTCTGTATAAATGAATTTAGTGTTCAAGGAATGAAAGGCAAACTTCATAAGTTCATTCTAGAACAAAGATCTGAGAATGGAGGTGGTGAATGTCGGAAGCAAAGTATTTATTGTGTTAAAAAAATTCTTTATCAAGAATTTTATTTAATGGAGGTAATGAAACCCAAACCTGGCTTAGACTGTATTTTTTTCTATAAAATACAGAATAATGGTAGATTACAGAAACAATGATGTTTCAAATTAACATTTAAAGTTTTGAAAACTTTAAAGGGTTCTAAAATTTAATCTTCAAAAACATTTGTTTTTCAAAGGAAAGTCCCTTCTCTGCACCATGTCTCAAGGGTTTTTATATTGACATGACAGAAAGAAATTTATGTTTGTGCCATAATATATGACAGCATGAATTCTGTTCGCTTCCTGTGCTATTGCTTGTCATCTGAGAGCATTTTGGATATAATTTATTGCCCATTAAGCCATCTCCAAAGTACAATTGTAGAAGGAAACAATCACAGCTGTTTAGTGGCTAAACAATTGGTTGCTTTCATTTGACCTTGTTATGGACTGTGAGCCTGTTAGTTTGATTCTTGAAGGCACACACATTGTTCAGGAATGTTTGCCAGTAATGAGTGAGGCTAGTTTTCCATATTGACCTCATACATAATTACATAAATTAAAGCAAACCATAACAACTGAGGCTACACATAAAATACACATCACAGAGGGATTTTAAAGCCACTGCATTGCACTGAGCTTGAAATTACATAGTCATATAGGACATACATCATTTCTGAAAAGTGTATGTTTAAGTTTTTATTATAACTTTACAAAGAACACTAAATAAAAGGTTCTATTTTAATAAGTGTTATCATGAAGTTTTTCTTTAGAAAAATTTGGCTATGAAGGCGGAATGTCAGTATAGAAGGCCACATATTTATTCTAGAGGTTAATGACTTGATGTTAGAAGTTTCTAATGTTATCCTTCCAAACTGTTTTGAAACCACTAAATACTTAAAAAGGAAAAGGGAAGTGTAGGATTTAGATCTTAACCCCTGGAAAGATCAGCCATTTTTAATTCACTTGTTGTTTCTTCATGTTTTACATTATCAAAATATATTGATATTTAGTCAAGTCAAATTTAATTTTATACTTAAACTATCATGTATGATATTTTTATTACTAGTATATTAGTTTATTGTTAATTTTTAATATAAAAAGTAGCACAGTAGTTTATATTCTATTAGATCTCTGCAGATGAAATTGTATTTTATTTGACTATCAGTCATGTGCTTTCAGAATTAAATGGAATTTAGATACAATATTAAAAATACTTAGAAGTAAATTATTTTGGATTGTGGGAAAGCCAAGCAGTTTAGTGATGAAATATTATTATAAGGTTTTTAATTAGCCAGTGCTGCTATACTTACTTCATTTTTGAAGCAATCTTGTTTGAAGATTATAGAAATTCAGTTCTAGTTGTCCTCACCACTAGCTTCTGAAACAACATACAAGATGAAAAGTGAGAAAATCCTCTAAAATTCATGTATCAAGTTTTCTTTTGGATCAAGAGAGAAAGTGTAATGCTTTGGCTGTAGAAATAACAGTTTTCAGACTTTTACTGGAGGAGTATAATTTGTATTTTTCATTGAAGGCCATGTCAAAATTAAACACTCTAATATTTAAAAAATTTTGTCTTTGGTTAAGGCCAGGGTCTGAATTAGTGATCTGTATCTGTAATCAAATTTGTGCTGTGAACAGTCTTTGCACAGCAATGAAGATTCAGCTAAATCTATAATTCCAGAATGTGTGGAATGAAAGACTTTTAAAGGTACTCCAAATATCTGTATACCTTATGTGGTATTCCTAGGTGTAGCTGAATCTTGATTATTGCTATACTTCATAATTTTCTGCCATAATGGAGGGCAATAACAAGTTTATGCTTATTACCAACTTTATATTGTTTTTTTTTTAATTCTGTATTTACATCTTTCAAGTCTCAGTTCACACCTTCCATGACTTAGTACACTTCACTGGTTTATCACACATTTCTTAGCTTCATTTTCTCTGCTTGGAAGCCCATATCTTTTGCGTGGATTTACTTCCTGTGGATCTGTGCTCACGTTTTCCTGAATTCTTTTTACCTCTGTATTTCCTTCCTTCACTATGGCAACCTAAGCACATGAAATATCCCAGGCTCACAGATAAGACTTTTTAGCTGTCAGATACTGATTTATATGCCTTTTTGTCTTCACAAATATGTTGGCTTTTTAAATTTGTGTCTTGCTGGACTTTCTTCAGGGAGAACGTGTAAAAACTCTGAGATTGTTTTCCTGAGTGTTTCCCATCATAATGTAGCAATTTTTTAATGGAAATTTATTTAGATTTCATTTACTCCAATGACAAGAAATTTGTTTTCCTGTGAATGTAAGTATATATTACACAAAGAAGTTTATTAATTCTTCATCTATCTATAAATGAGCAGCATGCAACTCTGTGATAATCTTCAGTCATAGTTTGTTTTTTTAATCTCCAGAAGGCTTTAGCATTATCTAGTAGATTTCTGAATAAAAATGCTCAAAAGCATCTGGTAAGAATTTGTGATAAAATGCTAAGGAAATTCCCCTATATCTCATTTGGTAGAAGGCCAAAAGGCAACAGAGAGGAAATGAAGCATCTTTCTCCCCACCTCTCTTTTATTTATTTTTATTTTATTTTATAATATATATTTTTATTGTTATTTGTGTCTTTTACATTTTGTATTCCCCTTGGGTAGCCCACCACCAATTCACCCGTGATCTATCTCCATGGTCCCTTGTGTTCTTTTCTACTCCATTTTGTGCCCTTATCCTCCCCTCCCCCTGCGCCTCTCTTCCCCCCCCCCGCCCCCCGCTGATTGTCTCTCTCCTATTTGGTTTCCCTATAGTCCTGTTATAAGTGAAACCATTCGATATTTTTCTTTTTCTTTCTGGCTTATTTCACTGAGTATGATCCCCTCTAATTCCATCCATGTCGCTGCAAATTGCATGTGTTTATCTTCTTTGAATGCTGAATAGTATTCCATTGTGTATATGTACCACATCTTCTTGATCCAAT